>JAXQQM020078952.1:0-25135 GCA_034641835.2 Pinus albicaulis
TGTGGCCATACCTCCTGGAAATACACATACAAAATCCACACATGTACTGTCTAAAGCTGATAAAGAAACCAAATTTACTAAACGCATCTAACATGTCTGCCCACAGGTCCATGATACCCAGTTCAACAGAATTTGCTTCATCTCAGGGAGGATCTCAACGCAATGGGGACCATTGCTTCCTAAGGAGGGAGGAATGATCCAGGTGGATATCGGTGGCCACCCACCTAATCCATTTGGACCCACACCATCAATGCTTGCAGCTTTTCACATTCAGCACCACTTACTAATTTTTTTTAGCAAGTTTTCGGGTCCTGCACTCCTAGAGCTGTTTTGGGGCCTTAATGATCCAGGTAGATATTGGTGGCCACCCACCTATTCCATTTGAACCCCCACCATCATTTTTTTCAGTTTTTAAGTTGTAGCACAACTTACTATTTATAGTAGTTTTTCGGGTCCTGACTTCCGGAGTTGTTTTGAGGCCCTAAACGATGCTTTTTGGGAAAACGGGGAGCAACATGGGTCATTGACCAATGTTTCTCACTCAAGATTTATATTCCTCGGATAGATCTTTCTAACGAGCTATTGAGCATGTCAAACGGAGATCGGATGCCAAAATTACGTCCCCGGGAAGTTGAAACACCAATTTACCCAAACAGGGCCCACGGTTTTGGCACTTCATCTCCTAGAGTTAGGTTTTTGGACGTTTCAGTTTTTCCATTTTTCTCAATAATAAATAGGCCCTTGAGCCTCATTGTAACACAGTTCAGAGGCCTATAGCCGCCACATCTCTTCTCAGAGATAGCTACTAGTGCCCTAGCTAGTTTATTTCCATTCTCTGTGTAAACATATTTCTATTATTTGATATTAATGACGCATTATTTCCGCTGCATCTCTATGTTTATGGTTATTTCTGTATTCTGCTGCGTTGCTGCATAAATCCAGATCATATACCCCTCCACCTGTGGTAATTGAGTGATGAAGTCCATTGAGACACTCATCCATGGTCTCTCTAGAATAGGTAAAGGTTGCAAAAAACCTCCTTATCTATGAGTATCCGATTTTTCCTATTGAAAAATGATGCATGTATGTACATACACGTCCACATCTTGTCTCATCCTCTCCCAAAAGTACCCCCTCTCCAACCATGCCAAAGAATTACACTACCTTGGTTGGCCAACCCATGGTGAGTTGTGGAACTCTTTTAAGAGGTGCCTCCTAAGCCCAGATGGCTTCAAAATGTAAATTTGGTTCCCATATAAAAAGAGTCCATCTTGTAAGAAAAACATATGTGTCTTCTCCTCCTTCACCTGCTTCGGAATTCCCTTCGTCGGAATATCTATCTCCACACTGGCTCAAAATCTACTCTATATCTCATCGGTCATGTTGACTCTACTCCTCATCCTATCAGAATTTTCTTCTTCCTCCCCAAGTGATGATAAATTTCCCTTTCTACTGAGGGCATCTGCAACAACATTGAGTCTACTCGGCATGTACTCAAGAGTCATGTCAAACTCCACCAAGAAGTACTACCAATGAGCTTGCTTTGCTGAAAACATTGGTTGGGATGAAAAATAACTCATTGCAATGTTGTCAATATTGACAAAAAAGGGCTTCCCAATCAAGTAATGCTTCCCTACCTGTAAAAAATGAATGATGGCATTCATCTCCTTCTCATGGAATGGATACCGCTGCTCTCTATCCTACAATTTCTGACTCTAATAAGCCATTGGATGCCCATCCTACAATAAAACCCCTCCAATCAAAAAATCCGATGCATATGTATTGACCTAAAATTGTCTCTCAAAGTCAGGTAGCCTCAATATCAGTGTTGTCACCATTCTTCTCCTCAATTCTTCAAATGCATCATGACACCTCTCTTTCCATCGCTTTCCCTTCTTCAAAAGGTCTGTCAGCGATGAAGTTATCTTGGAATACCATTCTACAAAATTTCATTGGTAGTTGGTCATCCCCAAGAAAACTCTCACATCATGGACATTCTTTGGTTCAACCCAATCCTCAATCACCTTCACTCTGCTCGGCTCCATTTGTATGTGACCTTGACCCACAATGTGTCCAAGGAATAGAATCTCGGTTTGAGAAAACATACACTTCGACTTCTTCAAGTACAACTGATTTTTCCTCAGTGCTTCAAATACCATAGCCAAGTGCCTCTTATGATCCTCCATGCTATCACTGAAAATCATGATGTCATCCAAGTATACAACAACAAATGTATCAAGGTATGGATGAAGTACATCGTTCGTCAATGTGCAGAATGTGCCAGGAGCGTTGCACAACCCGAATGGCATGACAAGAAACTCAAACTCTTGTATCTTGTCACTATCGTGGTCTTCTTCTTGTACCCCTCTACTATTCGCACCTAATAGTATCCATGTCTCAAGTCCAGCTTTGAAAACTCGGGATTTCGCAATATTTTCGAAACAATCCACAGCAAGTGAAAAATAATACTTGTTCTTTATTGTCTACTTATTCAATGCATGATAATCAGAGCACATCCTCAATTTATTCATATATTTCTTCCTCTGGAACAATATTGGAGCACCATACGGGGACCTTGAAGGTCTTATGAAACCTGCCTCGGATAACTCCTTCAGCTGCTTCTTCTACTCCTCCAACTCCGGCCCTGATGATCGATAAGGAGCCTTGGCTGGGGGTTGCTTCCCCGGCTCTAGCTCTATTTTATGGTCCACTGCACGCCTCGGCCCTCAGTGATAGTACTTTCGGTAGATCATTAGGAAACATATCTGCATATCACTCACATACATCGGAAATCCTGGTCGAAATAGGCGTCCCCACTCCATCATCATCCTCGACTCCTTGAATAACTATCGCAAATGTCTCGATCCCTGGGTTCTTCATCGCCCTACTCATACTTAGTGCAAAAACATGTTGCACCGACACTTCCATACACTACTGGTGGGTAGGTAAATTCCATGTCCGTGAGCCTCCAAACAACACTATCTCATCACAAAATTGCGCAACAACTGCTCTATTTCCCTTTAGAAATCCATGCCCCAATATCATTTCAAAGTCATTCATCTCCATCACAGTGAAGTCCAAACCACCCTGCCAATGAGCAACTCGGACTGACACATCACTTGCCAATCTTGACACTTTAGTCCTGGATTTCATTGCCCTGACCTCCACATCCTTGGGAACAATCTGCAACCCAACTTCCTTCGCTAACTCGGTCGTCATAAAATTATGTGTGGCACCCGTGTCAACAAAATCTTGGATGGTTCTGCCAAGAATCTCCAATTCAAGAAACCCCAAGCTATGCAACCAACCTTTTCTTCCTGAAACACTGGCATGCATACATACCTGGTCTTTGCATACTTTTGTACTGGCTCTGATACCATATGTCATGCCCCCAAGTCCGTTCACCTCGTTGGCGGGTCATGCGACACTGGCTAAATATCCATACTTAGTTTTTTTCATCACATTTTTCGGACTACGCCTCCAAATATTATTACTTGTTCTTCTTTTCATTTAAACATAACAACAACAGTAACAATTTATGCATGAGACCAAACCATAAGTGAGAATGTCAAATTTATAATATCATGTATAAATTTACATTATAGTGAATATTTGGGAAACCTTTGGTGTAAAAACTTATTTTCTGCAATACAATGAAAATCGTGCACGTCGTGACCCGACTGCATGTGTTTTCTACCCATGGTGACCCGCCCTGCATGTGGGTCAGTGCCTGCTCGAGGCTTTTACACGACTCGCCAGAGTCTGCACAAGCTCGGGTCACCCGCACCCAACTTTGCACGTTCAACGCTAACCTGACAGTCCTACGTCTGTTGCATGCGCTCCGCCTACTTTGTCACTCAACCGTTCCGCTCGAGTCTACAACGGATTCCTCCATTTTTATGGTGCAACCTCTCCATGGTCGTTTCATTTGGATGGGTCTCAGCCCATGTCTGACCCAACATAAATCGCACGACACGTCTGTTTTCATAGTGTCGCCCGCCCAGCCATATAAACTCATTGCGATCACACTGTCCAATACTTATAATAATTTTGACACGTCGCACGCTCGTTTATCCGTTGGGATGTGCACCTCCATCACATCTTGCCCCCGCTTGCTAAGTCCGGAAGGATATATAACTTGTGTTGCTGATATGTTTTATATAATCTTTTTTTATTTTTGAAGGCCTTGCGGAAAAGGAGCAAGGTGGGTAGGTTGATTTTGTGATTTTAAAATTTAAAAACATTATATATATAATTAAAAAATTTAAAAACATAATATATATATATATATATATATATATATATATATATATATATATATATATATATATATATATATATATATATATATTCTTTTCTAAGTTATTTTAAACTTATCATTGTAATAGTTATAAATTAACTATATTTTAAATTCTAATAAAAATGCTATTTATAACATCTTTTTTAACACCATTTATTAGTAACAACCTTTTTGAAACCAATTTTGAATTTCTGAGATGATTTTAAGTTTGATTTGCACATTAAAACCATTTGAAGTTTTGAATTCGTTATTTTACTCTTGAAAATCAATCCATTTCAAATAATTTATTTTGGAGTTTAAATATTTTTGTGTGTAAACTTGAATATCAAAGCTCCAATCCATTTGAATTTCATTCATTCAATACATATTTATGATAAAGAGTTCGATTTGAGATTGGACAACTGATCAAACCCAACTCAAAAAAACTGTTATGAATGGCACTTACGGGAGCAAGACCGAACCCGCGGATCAACGGATACATGGTATTTCATTTCATGTCTCCAATTTTCTCTTCAATGTGATCAGTGCTGATAGATGCAATCTATATTTCGGAATTATCTGCTAGGATTTCTGGCAAAAAATAGGGGATATTTCGCATGCCTACTACCGACGGCCCGCGCGAAGATTTAGCTTAAGCTAAGCAGGTTTGGGTTAAACAAGAAAATGTTTACCTCAATACAATACTTCATAAATCCGGTAATGGTTTGAGGGTTTCTCCTGCATTTTTTTCAAGAATCTTGATAAGCACAATAATACGACTTCATCATAAATATATTTATTCCAAAGACTTCAAGCCCTTGGGCCGTAGGACATGCGAATTAATAATGAATATCATTAGCTATAAATGACACCGAACTAGTCGAATTTTGTTTCCGGCCTTCTGCGGTGATTATAAGATTATTCTTTAAGCTTGTGCGCTGATTATATGATCAAGCTTCTGGGCTGATTATATGTTGTCTTAAAATCCTTGCCACTGCTGCACAAGAATCAATAATATTGGTGCACAATGCAAGATCCTCTCCTTATTCCCAGCTATCTGAAGTGATATGAAAAAAACACGTGAATGCAACAATTAATGGTAACTTAGCCATACAAAGAGAAGTCAATCCTTCCTTTCCTTATCAACATTTCTTAAAATGTTGATTCTAGTTTTCAATTTATGGGACTGATTTTTGTGTTTTGTTGTGTGTAATCCATGTAACATTTCTCTGCGGCAACGCTGGTATCTATGTTCTCGGTGCTATTGTTTCCAAATACAAGGGTGATAATCGGCGAAAGGACTTCTTTTTTAATATTTTCTTGGAGGTACAAGAAAAAAATAAGATAGCACTATTTGTGTTAATCCTCTTTATTGTTGAATACTCGATAATCTAAAAAGAATTTCATTTTTTTGTGTTGTTACCATCATTTCTTAAAATGTGAAAGCTATAATGAGTGCAAAAAAGGAAATGTAATTGATAAACATTTTGTAACATTTTTTTATTTTCAAATTTCAATAGATAGCACAGGAGAGGGCACTTTCAGTGGGGCCAAAGGATGGGTTTTGGCATGCCATATGAATTGATGTAATGGCGTGCATGATTTCTATGGGTTGCATTGTTCATTATCAAATATTTTGGCGATGAAACAATATGTTGGAGTGTGTTGTTCAATATTTTATTCATTCAATTTTCAATTGTGAAATCATAGAGCTCAATGTCCTGGTGAATTATTTTGATATGGGTTAGCGAGTTGAAAATGCCTACTGGGTCACATTCCCCTGAGCCACTGAGGCATTTCACTTAGCCACACTGTATAGACACAAAGGCTTATATCAAAAGTAAATAGATATGACAAGGACACATGTGCCTTGTATAATCTGTGGGAGTTGCTCATTGTCTCTGCCTGGTCTAATTTACCAATGTTCAATTCTTGGCTTTCAGAGCCCAATTGTGGATGTTGTTTTAGCTAGTGGAAGAACGGGTGCATCCCATACACCTTGCCCCCTGATGTGTCAATAGCATGGGACGAGGTACTGTGGGGTTGCACATTGGTTGGTTGGAGTAATGCATGGCCTTCTTCATTTTCCACTAAATAAACAAGATGCAGATGATGTCAAGGGAGCATTGCTTTACATGATTAGAAAAAGTTTCCCAGAGTTAGGAAACTTCCCATCAAGTGAAGGTAATACGAGAGACAAGCTTGTGCAATGGTGCACCTGGTATTGCAATGTCTCTTTGCAAGATGTTGTGGACTCAATTTCACATAAGAATTAGATTAGTTAAGGCATGTGTATGTGTTTGGTTCCAATTGATGATGTCAATCAGAGTTCATTTAATGTCAACCCGGGAAGGTAAACTTAGAAGTGCCACCTATAGGTCTAGAAAGTTTTCTAATTTGTCCGAGATCTTTTGGTTCTTTTACAAGAACACATTCATCAAGATCTCTTCCAACAACTAAGATTCCTAATTTTTCCGAGATATTTGGTTCTCTTACAAGAACATATTCAACAAGATCTCTTCCAACAACTAAACAAACCTAGACTCCACATTCGTATAAACAAAAACTTAAAATCTAAAATTAAATGAAACAAATCTAAATCTAATAATTGTCTGAGATCTTACGGTTCTATTACAAGAACACCTTCAAATAAGACTCTTCCAATATTAGAACATTTAACAAAAACTTGAAAGCTAAAATGAAATAAAAACGTAAATTAAATTATACCTAAAATAAGCATGCAAGTGAGGCCATGGGGGCCCTCCATAACTCCACAAGCACACCACTTCAAAGGAGACTCAGATGTAGAGGCAAAATCAAAGTATGATTCTTTATTTCAAAATCTCCATTACAAACCAACTCTAATATTACAACTCTAAGCTTCTAAGATTACATACTCCAAAATTCTAAGATTACAAAAACTTACAAATGGAGGAGATTGTACTCCTATTTATACAATAGGATGAGTAGCAAACTCATAATGATGATCCACTAATCTCTCTTTAGTTCCATACATCTCTCAACCATCTAGACACATAACCCCCTTTTGTCCTTGATCTTCTCCATGAGATCATGATCTTCTCCATGAGGTTTATCTTATCAAATTCGAATTTGATCATTCAAGGCCACATAAAGGTGTCTTAGAAGCTTCCTTGGCACCTACACATGTCACAAAAACAATCCACTTTCCATATATGAAGTAAAATATATTATTTTCTAATATTTAATCAAGAATTTCTCTTAAAAATGCTTGAAAATAAATAATATTTGGAAAATATAAATGAGACCCATTAATGATGAACAATAGGAAAAATGAAGTGACATGGTGGTGAATAATGAGTGATATAATGGAAGCATAGGTGAAAAATGTATGGTAATGAGTGATATTTGTATGACATTTTGAAGCCCAAACATACTCCCCAACTGAAGCTCTTGCATGTCCTCATGCAAGCTACTACAATGACTTATTTGATTTGATTCTTAGATGAGCTTCCTTTTACAAGATGTTTGGTTCTTGTGTAACAAGCATCTTTCAATCATGGACTTCCTTTTAACTTTGCACATCTTTGGATAACTTTTTATTTTTGCAAAGCATTTGCATCTTTTAATGATTGGTTCTTGTGTTACAATCATTATTTACTTTGTTGAGATCTCTTTTTAATGATTGGTTCTTGTGTTACAATCATTATTTACTTTGTTGAGATCAATCATTTTTAAGAAGTCATTTAATATGCTCATCATTTTGTAGTAGTTTTTATTGTGGGAAGACTATGTGGGTTAAGATGTAATATGAATGAGAGAAAAAATGAAGTGTGAAATTCCCCCCTCCCCAACTGATGGTTTTTGGCAATTTTTAATGAGAAAGGGAATAGTGAAATAGTGGAATATTTTCCAAATATCATCATTTTAGCATCTAAAAAGAATTTCAAGATTAAAGGTTAGAAAACATCATACCTTACTTACCTACAAAAGTGGATGAATCTTGCATGTTCAGCTGCTACAATTCTGATCTGAAGCTTCTTCTGCAAGTTGTGGATGAAAGATGGATCTGTATTGTCGTATCTGCTGTTGGATAGTCTGATGAATCTGATGAGTCTGCTGAATATGGCTGAAAATGTATAAGGCTTGGAAGGTATACAAAATATATAAGTTACATTTTCCTCCCCCCAGCCTTATTTATTGACTTGTCCTCAAGTCATGACAAACTGAAAAACAATGAAAGGAAATCTGCTTCATCTGCTACAAAATATGGGTCTTCAAGTCTTCAACGCTCAATGGCACAAATCTTACTATGTGATTAAATGTGCTGGTGTCGAACATAGTAAGAAGTTGTTGACTTAGTGGCCATTAATGAATGCCACTAGCCAACACGAGAGCTCCCACCATTGATTCCAATGGGAGTCAAGATGCCTAACACATCTTTGTAGGTATGAATAAGTTTGTTGTGGTCGAGTCACCTACAAGATCCAATGAACAAGGGATATTAATGTACTCCCATTGTTCATTGGCAAGAGTACTTGCCATTAAGGCATGCAAGCCTCTAGGTGTTTTTACAAAGATAATTAGACTCTAGGACTTTGACTCAGTGATATGTAGAAGCAGGGTTTTATTGGCAGAAGATGAAAATGGTAGGAAAAAGGAAATGGAAATGGAAAATGGAAAGAAGTTTGTAACTAAAATTATTGGCTTTTATTGATGAGTTAGGAATGGATGAAAGGAAATTCATGAAAAGAAGTAGATTTGACTGCATGATTGAAAGTTGCTGGGAAAAAGGGATTTTGGTTTGCATTGAGGACTCATTGGGATTTACAATTTTACAAAGGGAAGAAAAGATTGGTTGTAATGAATATGGACTTATTCACATGATTCATCATAAAATTGATCTGTTGGAAGTCCAACTATTGACAAATTAGACTCCTTGAATGATCATTTGATTAACACAAACCTGAAAAACTTGGCATTCACAAAACATAAATATATCCAAGCAAAAGTGATCAATTTCTACTTGGTTTGTTTATGAAAAAATTAAACACCAATGAAACATATTTAAATAAAATCAAATGTATATGTTAGCCCAATTCTATGATTTTTTTACAAATCCATTTTAAAATATGAAATCAGTATAATTAATTCCCTTCTTATGTAACTTTTGTAAATAAAATTCAATTTTGTTTTAATTACGCAAATCTCGACCATAGTCGAAATTGTTTCATGATTTGCGTCTATGATATCGAATTTCACATGTCGTCATCGATCTTGTATTTTCCAAAATCTGCATCATTTAAAAATTGCAAGATGTTAATACAGATGCGTCAAATAAAAATAAAAACAAAAAATTCAGGAAGAAAACTAATTGTTACTCCTTGTTGAAAGTTTCGTCGTGTTGTCATTTTCTGTGCAAACCATGCAAAAATAAGATGATATTTTCCAAACAGGTAGTACATCCGAGGCTTTTGCTGAGAATCCTCAAACTTGATCTTTGATGCAGTACAGGCCAATGTGAAAATTTTCTTACAATCCCATCACCAAAATAGTCAATGTATTAAGCTTCCAGACTCCGGGCAGCAGCGCTGCTAAGTTTAAGGCAGTGTAAAACTTCTTGGTATGAGAAATAAAAGGCATAAATAATACTGCTTCAAAAATACTTCAAATCATCACCAAACAGATTTCAAACACTTCTGCAATACATCTACAAAGTCCTCTCAAATCTGCTTCAATAAGTCTTCTAAAGGTTGTTCCAACAAAGGCTTCAAGGTTTGCGCAAAAGATCTTCAAGCTGCTCTAAAACATCTTCTTTGAAAAAACTTCTCAAAAACTGCTCAGAGAATGTCAAGTTTTTCCACAAGAGAGAAGCTTCAAAGCTCCAAATGTTTGTTCATTAATTATTCAAGATTTTCTGCCGAAATGGATGGGTTTGACCAGCGTTGACTAGCCACTTATGGACTTCGAATCTAAAGGTAAATAGATTTTTCGCCATCCTTGTACATTCCAGATTAAGTCCTCAACCTTCATTTTGGCGCACCTATCACGCCATATGTCAGAACATAAAGCCATTACAGGAAGTTACCAGAACCTGAAAATCTGATAAAATGACTATTTCAAGTCTACTCCTAACTTGGTCCAATCTTTGCTTCAATTTAGCTCAAAATGTGCTCATAGAATGATCCAATTTTTTTCTCAAAAAAAAGAAAAAAATTCAGGTCCGATCTGCAAGAAACCCATAATACGAATTCAAAGTTTGTCACAATCCTAGCAGTCAAGGAGGTCGAAAGTTTCAGGGGCGAGGAATGCACGAGACTGATGTCTATCATGCCTTTCCATTTCACATTCCCATCGAATTTAAAACCGCAATTTGAATTTAGTTGTATCTTATACTCACAGCAACAAATCCATTTCACTGCTCTCAAGCTATAATTGGTGGAAAGATGGTTCTAAGTCGGCCGAAAATATGTGCAGGAAAATTCCAAAAAAATATCTACCATTGGACCGTCAAATATAATCACGGGAAATATAATCTGAACTGGATAAGCATGAATGAAGAAAACTACGGGAAATATAATCTGAACTGGATAAGCATGAATGAAGAAAACTACAGGAAATATTATCTGGACTTCACGTTCCCTTTACTATTGATAGCCTTCGAGCATTGTCACCAATTGTACTCTTGATTATCAATTTCTGTATAAGAGATTTTCTGTGCATTAATTTTTCAAAAACCATTTTTTTCTTCACGCTGTCACCAAAACAGGGTCCCAAAGAACCGCAATTTCCCCTCAACTGTTAAGAATCCAAAGAAACGATTTCTAGGTTATGTAATTCATTCCATTCCGGCAGAAACCCATGTCTTCGTTTTTTTAAATTTTTCTTGGTTCAATTAGAAACTTATTTTAAAAACTGACGTTTTACAAAGGTTGTGTTTCTTTGTTGCCTAATGACTGCGTACAGTTTGGGAGTATTCATATGAAGCACTTGCTCATTAATTCACTATGAAGCCCGCGGAATCAGTGCAAGATCTGTAGCATTGCAGCATTTTAATATCGGCAGTGTCTAACTGATATCGGTCGACGCGGATTGTTATTAAGCCAAAGATGCTCTTGCATCATATTGTTCCATAGAAATAGTGGCATCAAGTGGTTTTATTAGCATTCATGGTCAATAAGATTCTGTACAGTCTGCAATGGTTTTAATGGCCCTTTTCTTCTATGCTTGTAGCTTTTAAAAACATTATAATTCAATAAAATAAAGAGCCAAGTGTTTCTTAAATGTCGGTAGTAAAATGTTTCAATCGTCTATAAATGTCTCAGTAGCAGTGCTTCTAGCTGGAAATCCCTTTATTTATCCCTTGATCTTGAAACTGACAGGATTATTACTTGTTTTCCTTTGCATTTAAGTTGTCAACTTTCTTATTCGCATCACATGCCATGCCCATTGCAGGTTCGTAATCATATTTCAAGTTATTCTTCATTTTGCATTAGTCTAAGGTTCAAGGCTCGACCGCAGAGAGACAATGGAAAAGCAATGTTTCCTCTTTTTGAGCAAGACTAGTTTTTAATTTCAATTTTCAATTTTCTTTCCTATTCTAGTGCCTTTGCATTTCCTTCCTTTTCAAAGAATTGAATATTTTCATTCAATCACTAAACTATCCAAGCCTTAATACAACTTATCAAGTAGATTGAATTGAAGTTCTGAATCAAATCACTCATTAGGAAGGAGCTTTAATTTCAAATGTGCATGTTCCAAAATTGAACACACTTCAAGCCAATGCATCAGTGTTCATGTTTTGATAGATTATTGTAGAAAAATATGCAATGAACCCAATGTTAAAAATTTATGATCTTAAGATCCTGATGATGCTTGCTCAAGCAAAATTTCTGCAAAATTTCAAAGTTCAAGTTTTGGAATTTTAGACATTCCTATGCTGAAATAATTTAGATCTTTGTTGGAATAACAAGTTTACAAAGGATCGGCCTTCCATATAGCTTCTAGAATTTCCCTGTATTGTCAATCTACCATTATGTAAGAAAATATCCATGAAAACCGAAAAAGTGGTTCTTGTAATTCAAGTTGATAGCTTAATATAGTCACGTGCTTGCAATTTCTTATAATCATGCACAAATCAATTTTTCAGCGAGAGTATTTTTATTTGAAATAAATCGATAGATTTTATGATCTTCCTGATCGCATGTAGCGCAGGAAGAGAGCATACTAATCTCTTGATTTATTTTTATTTATGCAGGTTAGCGTGGATTGATAGACACAATTAAAATTTGCGACAAAACCTTGCATTATCTACACTCTTTCTGCAATGTCGCGGGGGCGTTTAGACTCTCGGAAGACAAGGCTTTCCGATAATCAAGCTCCTGGCTCACCCGTGATACAGAAACAAGACATAGAGATGCAAAGATGTGCCACTGAATTTATTCATGATGATTTATTTTTTTGAAAATAAAACTAAAAACTTCTAATGATAACGACTTCTAATGACTTCTAATGAGATCTCATTTTTATTTTTCTAATCTATTCTACATTAACTTGAAAGATGTTTTATTTTCTAAGTAAAAGAATGCTTCCAGTGAAGCCATCTACGGACTAAAAATTCGAACATGCTCACATCAAGATTTAAAAAATTTACGTTATGTTTTACAAGTATATGAGTAATCTGTCTTAGAGTTGGCTCAAGGTGATTGTCCTTGTTCTCCAAGAAGTACCTGTTCAACATTGTCAAATTCTTCATCCGTAGATGGATTAGTGAGAAATGGGGGGCTTAAAATAAAAACTGAATTTAAATTAACTATGTGCGAAAATAAAAATGCTCCAAACTTTGAACTCCTTTATGAACCTGCTGTCACCAATTTCCACAAATTAGCCCATTAAAAAAAACAAATGCATAAAATAATTACTAAATCCTTCTAGTTGCACTTCCCCGGCAACGGCGCCAAAATGTTTGGTTCCAATTGACGATGTCAATTAGAGTTTAATTTAATGTCAACCCGGGAAGGTAAACTTAGAAGTGCTTATCTAAAATATATAGATCTAGAAAGATTTCTAATTTGTTCGAGATCTTTTGGTTCTCTTACAAGAACACATTCATCAATATCTCTTCCAACAACTAAGTTCCTAATTTGTCCGAGATCTTAAAGTTCCCTTACAAGAACACATTTGTCAAGATATCTTCCAACAATTAAACAAACATAAATCTAACATTCTTCAAGATCCTAAGGTTCTCTTACAAGAATACATGAATTTTAGGATCTCCTCCAATATTAGAACATCTAACAAAAACTCAAAAGCTGAAATGAAACATATGTAAATCTAATAATTGTATGAGATCTTATGGTTCTGTTACAAGAACACTTTCAAATAAGACTCTTCCAATATTAGAACATTTAACAAAAACTTGAAAGCTAAAATGAAATAAAAACATAAATTAAATTATACCTAAAATAAGCATGCAAGTGAGGCCATGGGGGCCCTCCATAACTCCACAAGCACACCACTTCAAAGGAGACTCAGATGTAGAGGCAAAATCAAAGTATGATTCTTTATTTCAAAATCTCCATTACAAACCAACTCTAAGATTACAACTCTAAGCTTCTAAGATTACATACTCCAAAATTCTAAGATTCTAAGATTACAAAACTTACAAATGGAGGAGATTGTACTCCTATTTATACAATGGGATGAGTAACAAACTCATAATGATGATCCACTAATCTCTCTTTAGTTCCATACATCTCTCAACCATCTAGACACATAACCCCCTTTTGTCCTTGATCTTCTCCATGAGGTTTATCTTATCAAATTCGAATTTGATCATTCAAGGCCACATAAAGGTGTCTTGGAAGCTTCCTTGGAACCTACACATGTCACAAAAACAATCCACTTTCCATATATGAAGTAAAATATATTATTTTCTAATATTTAATCAAGAATTTCTCTCAAAAATGCTTGAAAATAAATAATATTTGGAAAATATAAATGAGACCCATTAATGATGAAGATTAGGGAAAATGAAGTATTATTACAATTTCTTCTCCTCTACTCTGCTTTGTACCTAGCTAAGTCTCCATAATTTATTCCTACTATGTTATGGAACAGTGGCTCCTCAGAGAAACCGGTCTCTTATTTTACTCCCATTGTGAGTTACCCAAATTTTTTACGGTTGTAAAGGCTCGAAGGACTTAATGCAAGTGGTCGGATGCATGGTGGAGATCATCCATACTCTCTATTTGAAGGCTTGGCAGGGACTGCATGCTTATACTTTGATATGGTAAAGCCTGAGCATTCAAGGTTTCCTAGTTTTGAGTTGTAAAAAATGGGCTTGTTTGTTTATCATTTGAGGAGTTTAAAGGGATTGTAAATTTCCATGGTACAGTTGCACCAGCCATATGAGATTTAGATGTCCACTACCTCAGTAACCTTTCCTTGGAGGGGTTACAAGATGCATATAGATATATTCTTCCTCTGTAACGTTTTCCCCTGTAGCGTCTTTGTTGGGTGATGCTGTAAATACCTGTTGATGTATATTACCTGACAGTGTTTTTGTGACCACTGTAGTCGCACTTCAAAGTTCATCATCAATCCCTGTTAAATTTTGTAGCTTATGTTTAATTAAAACCCTGTTTGCTTACAGTTACAGCAGCCAATAGATTTTTCAAATGTATTTTTACTCACTAGCCTTTTTTGAGTTGGGCACAACGCACATATTTATTTATGTTGCTGGATAGCCTTTTTTAAGTGGCCTCCTTTCTGGAGTTTTGGACATGCTGTAATGTATATTGATCTCATAAGAGATACCTCCAACTATTGTGTTTATCCATATGTCATATCACCAATGTCGATATAAAATGAAGCCCAGAGAATACCTGATGCAATTTTTTTTAATGTGTACTGGCATCAATGTCAAGTCATAAATTTCTGCAGTGATATTTGTTTGGCTTACCATGGCCTACGCCTTAAAGGTTTATGGTAAGGCATCGATATCATGGGCTTGGTTTGAGTATGGACTCTATTGTCTTGTAAGTCCAGCTTATTTGCTTCAAGTTATGGATTTACTTATTTGTAAGTTTGGGCTTGTTTTTGTTTTCTTAAAACGATTTTAGATTTATGTTTCAAATTTCATCTTTGTTGAAGGTCAAATTTCATCTTTGTTGAGTCTAAGGATAAGTAAATTTGGACGTTGAAAATCATGTATTGTGTTACAAGGGACAATTTCACTTTATGCAATGGGTTTTCCCACTGTATGGCGCATGCTTATAGTACCTCCCTTCTACCTCGTACATGTATTCACACGCGAGGTTATAAAATAATTCTATTGTTTTATGTAGGGATTTGTAATATTCGTTTTTTTTGATTTTTGACAGTGTTCAAAAGGATTTTAAACTATTTCTTATGGTATTCCACTCATAGTAATTATCTACAATATTTTCATTCGTTTTTAAGGGAAATAATAAAATAAGGTTTCTAGAAAACTAATGTCAAGCCTATAAAAGGGGAGAGAAGTTAGGCATTTAGGGCATTTTGGATTATTTATCTTATTATGTTTGGGTTGAGAACCTGGCATGGCCAGTTCTATCATTGATCTAGGGACGAAAACCCCGCGGTGATGTTTATGTGGTGGATCCATCCAAGATACACAAGTGGGCTTCAATTTCTTAGATGTGTCATTATGAGCAGCCGTGCATACCATTTGCAAGGGTTCCAATATTTTTTGTATGAGCATGTGTTATTTTATTTTTAGCTAATAATAATATAAATAAAGGTTGTTTTTCCATATCTCATTATGTTCAGTGTTTGATTGCAGTTATGTTTAACTAGAACACCAATATGTACCAGATCTATTGATTATTTAATTGTTCAGGATATTACAGTGGTATTAGAGCTGTGCATCCTGGCAGCATGAAGATTTTATGCAGAGATCTTCGATGAAATTTATTCTCACCACAGTCGACATTACCGTGGTATTTGATATCAACCTAGGTGGTCTCATGTTTTTCAGCCAAATTTGAAATCCTCCTGCAACCAATTTGAGGATCAAATTTATATTTTTAGATCTATATTTTTAGAGTGTTTCTTGTTCTTTCTGATTACCATACCTTACTTTGCAAAAAATGAATGTCTAGTAGTTGAAGGGTGTGCATAATTTGTAGATCTATAGTCGCCAAGAAAGTTAAGTGCCAACGCCGACGTGATTGAAACAAAAAGGGGAGTAGCTAAACAGTCGAGCTATGAGGCCATTGGAAGGCGACGGGTGCAGCAGAAGGGCCTAAAAGGCCGAGAAGGGTCATGAGATCATTGTTTGACTAGCACTGTTCACAAGGGCTCACATATTTTTTTTGAGTTTGTTTGAAAACTTCCTTGCAGGTTGATTGGGATGGGTTATTGACAACCACCAGAGGCCCTTAGAAACGACAGAGCCACAACAGAGAGGTTGTTGGGGAGGTCGGAAAGGAACGGCCCTCGGAAAAGGCAGAGCCAAAACGAAGAGGTTGGGAGTAAAAGAGAGTCGAGTTTATTTTCTGGTATCACGCAAGTCATCAGTTATCCATTAAACGGGAGAAAACCGAGTAGTCACACACTCGGGATTTTCTCTACAAGTCATCTTAACAGTTGATTAAAGGTCTCAGCACTGAACGACGCCTGCTTGAGTTCATGCAGTGAGAAGCGCTGAAGGATGAATGGTGAGCGACGGGTTGGACTGTCAACAGGCTCAAGGAAGTTCTTATGACCACGAGCGTTAGTCTTATTTCCAGCGAAGACTGAGCATTGTCCTAGCAGCACCCGAAGCGCGGAAAAGGGTCAAACGACGATGGCCTTTGAAGTCGTGGACGGTCAACTGCCCCCATTGCATAATTTGACAACGATGCTAATCAATTTCATTGTGGCCACAATCTCCACCTTAGCTATATGTTGTATCACATGTATAGGGAGCGCACGAGGGTCATATGCCAAGCAGAGCAAGGGCGAGCCTTACTAAAGGCGCAACACGGTTCCAGATCAGTTTTTGGTAGAGGCGGGAGGAAGTGTGAGATTTGCACGATCGAAGGGTGATCAGAAAGTGCTAAGCGACAGTCTGGTTATTGGTTGAAGCCATCAGCCTCAGCGTAGTATCTGCCACTTGCAATTTATAAAGGTCCACGAAAAACAATTTTATCATGCTGCTCTCTGACTATAAATAAAAATAGAGAATCGTCAAAGTTTTTGTGAAGCACACCGATGTCTCCTACCATTTGATTATCGAAGTATATCAAGGTCAACAAAAGCAAAAGGGATCTGATCTCACCACTGAGAGTCGATTTGGTTGTCATGTCGCAGGAGATCAAGGGTGCAAGGAAAACGGATCAGCTTAGGGAAAATACAGAGCCGGAAACTTCTATCCATCACATAATGAGAAAATCTGATTTAATTATAACATTGGTGACTGTTGCAAACTGTATCGACAACTTTGCTTCCTCCATGACCTCACGTGCAACACACTCTGAGAACTTGCATCATTTATTCTGACTAGATAGTTGGAGGGGGATGTTGGCACTGCTGCGACCATCATTGGATATTCAATGGTTTGTCGATCAATTCCTTCTCTATATTTTTCTTGTCAAGCTTTATCTGAGGTGAGGTGTAAGGATGCGAAAGAAAGTTAGGCAAAGTGATATAATAGGGAGACACTTGAGCTTTTAGAATCCCGACCTATATAGTGTTGGTTGTTGAAAATATTCCACCATCAATTTTGGCAATTATCACCAAAGGATTTCCTCAATTTGGAGGAAGGTCGAACCTTTCCTCTCTAAAAGTTGAATCTGGTCAATCCCCTTTCAACTTCACTTTGGAACTATTTATGGGCTTAATCAACTAAGGTCTGACACTGGAGAATGCGCCATAAAGAAACTGAACCATTAGTTGTTATGGGTTGTGTTTCCTTCACCTAGGAGCACAAATTACCCCTCTAAGTGGTGACGGTATTTACCATTAAAAAAAACTGGAGATATAAGGGTTTTGTCTTACATGCTTGAAGAGTTAGTATTTTTGCTTTGGTATGAGAGAAGATGGATTGTCTTGAAGAGATTTTGGAGAAAAACTTGAAAATCCTTGATGAACTAGTGAGGATATATGGTCCTTTAAACAACCATACTTCCATAGAAAAAATTATAGTCAAATCAGGAGACCATTCTCAAATAGGTTCCATGTCATTCTGCAGCGAAAGGAACCAAGGAAGGATAAGAAAGGACAAATAAGAGGAGCTAAGATCTTCGCACTTGGCTCTGAATTGCAACAAACAAAATCAGTCATAGACCTTCATATGTTGGAGGAATTAGACACATGTTTGTCTAAGGTGGGACAACCAGAATGGAAGAAACTCAGTTGGGCTCTCAAGCCATCCATGCTTGCATTAATACAACCCAAACTTTGGGAACATCCTGATGAAGAAGTCGGGATAACAATTGCTTCTTGTCTTAGCAGGATCATAGCTCTAACATCACCATTACTTCCCTACAATAATGATCTCATTACAGATATACTGCAACTGATAGTAGAAGCCCTTCAAGAGTTGAATAACGTCATGCATCCTTCGTTTCAAAAGAGGTGCAAAATCTTAAAACTCATGGCAGAGTTTAGCTTTGGCACATTCATGTTCAATCTGGAATGTGATGAATTGATCTTTCAATTGCTCCAAAACTTTTACACCAGTACTACTCAACTCACTCAGACCATGTCAAAGCATGCATGCAAAAGATTGTGTCTTTGTTCTTCAAAGGAGATGCTGACATATGCAAGATACTAAGATCCAAATTGCTAACCATTTGGAAGAAGTAACCAAAGGTATCACCAGCTACCTATGATCTAGTCGAGAAATTGGTAAGGAAAAACATAAAATTTCTTAGAAAGGTACTGACTAGGAAAGAGTTGAGAAGGATTGATGGAGAAAGAAAGAACAAAATCTGCAACAAGAATGAACTAAGGAGGAGAGGACTATGCTTTATTTTCAAGGGACCTTGGGCCCTTAACCATTCCTATCCATGTAATAAGAAGGAGCCAACAAAGATAGAACAAGAGGATATTCCTTTAAATCATGGGGAGTCTTTTGTAGTTGGGTCTATTGATCTTCAAGATGGCGAGAAACAACATGAAATTATTTAGGGAGGCTTGCAGGCTGACAAGCATTTGGAAGTGCATGAGGAAATTCTACCAAATGGTATTGATGAGGTAGAATCCTATACATCTGAGTCCATAGATCCACATGGGAATGTCCATAAAGAATATGGACAATCAAGTATAGATAACACTCCACTAGTGCATCTATGTTTAATAGTTGAAGATGATGAACAACATATTGTCTTCACATATGGAGGAGACTAGGGAGATTTGAGTGAGGATCCAACCATAGTGAACCAGCATGATGAGCATGATTATGAGGAGGAACATGACAGCCATAATGCGCAAAATGAACCATTCCTAGAGATTCGGTCAAAGGTGTTGGGTACGTGTTATATTCTTTCCATGAATAGTTGCACGTGCGAGGGGGGGTCACAGGGGCGTGACAACCCCTCATTTTTGTTGCGTTGGGCACAACAGGTGTTGAAGTTTGCAACAAGAAAAAGTGAAATTTGCATCCAGAAACAACATGACAACACCTACACTAGTGTGGGACCATAGGTCATGTAGTGATGGGTCCTATATATACATTAGTGTGCAATTCAATTTATTTAATAAATTGGAAATGTGTCTAATTTAATTATCCCTTAATTAAATTGGACAATAAATTGTAATCTTATCTCATAAACACTTGTAATAGTTAACTGAGTGTGATAGACTCATACCATGTAATCTCCGGAAGTTTAGGGTGGTTTGTGAGGCATGCAGAGTAATTCTAGTTGTAACAAAGTTCGAAGTATAGCTTGGTGCATTAGTTTAATGCATGAGTAATCGATTACCTCGCTAGGTGAGTTAAAGTCAGCTTGAGCTAGTTGTAATTGTTCGTTGCACTAGTGAGAGATCAAGTGAATTAAATATTATTTAATTCACAATTAGTGATCTACCATGCAACTGATGATTTACTATTATTAGTTTCATGCATGTCAGTTCCATTGGAGACCCAGTTGAGACAAAGGTGAAAGGGAGGTTAACTATCCATTGTATGATTAGTATGTTGCTTGTATGCAACCAGACATCCATTAGATTTCCCATGATCCTTCCGCAGTTTAGGAAGGAAAAAATTACTAAACAATAGGGATTGCATTCATCAAGAATTGCGCAAGCAAGGCAGGTTGTTTAGAGGTTGAGAATTGGCTAAGTGTTGGTCATTTTTGTCCAGGATGGTGTGAGACAGTTAGCAGAGTGTAGGAGACTCTTGTGAGAAGAGTGCATTGTAATTTTTTCATGATTCCATGCCGAATATACAATAGAAGATAGTGGGGTTTTGAGCAGCAAGCTTTCCCTAGGAAATTATCCGAGTTGTGGTTTGATTTGATTTCTATTTTCTTCATGTGATTGGCGATTGTGTTTAATTTTCGCAATTGATTTGTATAAGTGATTCAATATCGAGCTTTAGTACATTGTTGGGACGTGGGATTGAATACATGAGATACATATTGTTTGTAGCACTTACAAAGGGGGGTGGTAGCCCCCCTCGTGTAGGGGCAGCGTGGGGCGGGTAGGCCTCACACGAGGTCCAGGGTAGCACCCCAGAAAATAGCTTTGGACTCTATTTTAGGTGGGTGGACCCGCCTATGGTTTTGTGCATGGGTTTGCACATGGTTTTGGGGCATGATGGTTTTTGGCCACTAGTATTTTGTAGATCCGATCAAGATAACTACGGTTATGTTCTAATCCAGGGTTAATGGATTAGGGTTTATGAATGCTTCGGCATGTATATATATGTCGTTTAACACTAAAAGGAATATAATAAAAAAGTAGGCTAGTAGTCCCGATTTCGGATCCAAGGGATAAATGTCTGTGTATATTTGTTTTATGTTTTATGCTCTCTCTATTGTTTATTTTCTATTTTTAAGAATTCGTTTTTGGCAGGAGATTTATGTACAGGTTTAAAACCTACACTTGGTATCGCAGCAAAGCCAAGAAAAAGGGGACGCCTTTGCTACTGAGGGGTTTTTTCCTCGGGCCTGTGGTAGACCCTGTTCAGTGGGAGATCTGCAGGATCAATTCTTGCAGTGAAAGAAGATGAAGAGCAGTGGAAATATAGAGATCAAGAAATTTAATGGTCATAGTTTTGAGTAGTGGAAGCTCAATATGGAGGATCTGTTGGTGGATAAAGATCGAAGGATCACAAGAGATCCAATTATTAAACCAATGGTAATGTCAGATGAATATTGGGCGAAGTTGGATCAGAAGGAAAAGAGAAAAATATGGTTGTGTATCTTAGATTCGGTATTTTTGAATGTATCTAAGGAAGCTACGATAAAGACTTTGTGGGTCAAGTTAGGGACTTTGTACCAATCTAAGTCTCTAGTGAATAAATTTTTCTTGCGGAACAAAACTGTATAACTTGAGGATGAAGGAAGGAGATTCGGTGACAGAGCATCTGAACGCCTTCAATATTGTGGTAAGTTAGTTTTCATCTATTCATATTAAAATATTATATGAATATAAGCATATTAGTTTTTTTTTTTCTCTACCGGATTCGTGGGATAATCTATTTATTGCAATAGGTAGCAATACAATTACCTTGAATTTTGATGAAATTTTCTCAGCCTTGCTGTCGGAGGAAATGAGACGGAGAAATATGGAGGGTCAGAATGGAGATGCCTTATCTGTACGAGGAAGGTCCCAGAACAGAAACAAAAATAAGGTTTCGAGTGGGAGATCTAAATCTAGAGGGAGATCTAAATCTCCTGGAAAGTTTGTAAAGGTGTGCTGGAAATGCGGAAAGGAAGGGCACTACAAAAAGGACTGCAGATCTAAAGCTCTTGAGAAAGGAAAGGGATCCGATGATGCTCCTTCTGCAGAGGCAAAAACCACCTCGGATGAAGGTGGGGATGTGTATTTGGCTTCTTCTTCAAATACACATGTAGATCATGAGTCATGGTTGATTGAATCAGGTGCATCCTTTCACTTCACTCCCCATAGGGAGTGGTTCTATGAGTATGAGAAATATGATGGTGGTGATGTCTTCCTAGGGGATGATAGGAAGGCCAGAATCGTCGGACGTGGAAAGGTCAAGCTGAAGCTGCAAGGTGGAAGGATTAGAACACTTCCTGGTGTTCTGCATATTCCTGCATTGGCCAGAAATCTGATTTCTGTAAGCAAGATGGATGATGCAAGTGTAAAAACAGTGTTCGAGAAAGATGCCTGCAAGATGGTTCGGGGAGTTCGGACTGGAACTCTGTACAAGCTACAAGGTAGCACAATTATTGATGGGTGTAACAGTTCTGTGGTTCCTGAAAGTGGGACGGAAAGCCTGGCTGTGTTTGGAGAAAAGACCATGCTATGGCATCAAAGGCTTGGACATATTGGAGAGAAGGGCCTTCGGATACTGCATAGAAATGGTATGGTAGAAGGTATGTCTAATTGCTCTCTTGATTTCGATTTCTGTGAACATTGTGTATATGGGAAACATAATCGGGTGAGTTTTCCCTCTGGTGCTAAGAGGGCGAACAAGATATTAGAACTTGTGCACAGTGATGTGTTTGGGCCTGTGTCAGTTCCATCACTGGGAAAGTCTGTGTACTATGTTTCATTCATAGATGAATTCTCAAGGAATACATGGATATATTTCTTAAGGAAGAAATCTGAAGTCTTTGACAAATTTAAAGAATTTAAGGCTCTGGTGGAAAACCAGACAGAGAAGAAGATAAAGGCGCTGAGGACAGATAATGGTGGGGAGTTCTGCAAGAATGAATTTGAAGAGTTCTGTAAGAAGTGTGGTATAGCACGACAGAATACTACTCCATATACACCTCAGCAAAATGGAGTTGCAGAAAGAATGAATAGAACACTGATGGAAAAGGCAAGAAGCATGCTCAGTGGTACCGGGTTAGGACAAGAATTCTGGGCAGAGGCAGTGGAGACTGCATGTTACTTAGTTAACAGATCACCTTCATCAGCGTTGGATGATAAGACTCCACATGAGGTATGGACTGGTAAGAAACCCTCTCTTTCACATCTAAGGGTATTTGGATGTGATGCATATGTACATGTTCCAAAGGAGAAAAGGACCAAGTTGGATAATAAATCTGAAAGGTGCATCTTTATTGGGTACAAGGATGGTTTAAAAGGTTACAAGATTTGGAACCCGGAAACAAGGAAGGTTGTGTACAGCCGAGATGTGGTGTTTAGAGAGGTGAAAGATGTTGTTAAACATGAAATCATACCAAAGGAACCTGAGAAGATAGATTTTGAGCTAAAGGAGGATGAATCAGACTCTACAACAGAAGAAGACTCAGAAGATGAAGAGCCACAAACTCTAGCTTTGAGAAGATCAGTTTGGGAAAGAAGGCAACCAGAAAGGTATAGTCCATCTGCTTTCTGTTCAGGTTTTGCCTTAACTATAACTGATGATGAACCCAGAACTGTCAGGGAGGCAGTAGATTCAGAGGATAGAAAACTCTGGAAGGAGGCCATGGTTGGTGAAATGGAATCTTTACACAAAAACGATGCATGGGATCTGGTGGAGTTGCCGGCTGGAAGGAAGCCCATTGGGAGCAAATGGGTGTTTAAGAAGAAGATGAATGTAGAAGGCAAGGTGGAGAAATACAAAGCTCGGTTGGTAGCGAAAGGTTATTCCCAGGTGCCGGGAATTGATTTTGGTGATATTTTTTCTCCTATTGCCAAGGTTACTTCTATTAGATTACTTTTATCTGTTGCTGCTGCATTTGATTTTGAGATAGAACAGATGGATGTGAAGACAACATTTCTTCACGGGGATCTAGAAGAGGAGATCTACATGAAAAAACCTGAAGGCTTTATGGTGAAGGGTAAGAAAGAACTGGTATGCAGGTTGAAGAAGTCTCTGTATGGGTTAAAATAGTCACCAAGGATGTGGTATCAGAAATTTGATACCTATATACGGGGACTTGGCTTCACCAGAAGTAAGGAGGATCACTATGTTTATTTTAAATTAATTGGTTACCGTGTTATTTATTTGGTCTTGTATGTGGATGATATGTTGTTGATTGGAAATGACAAAGAAATTATCCAAGATTTGAAGACCCAACTGTTCTCCAAATTCGACATGAAGGATCTTGGTGCTGCAAACTATATTTTGGGCATGGAAATTAAGAGAGATCGTGCAAAGAGGAAGCTCTGGTTAAACCAGAGGAAGTATGTCGAGACTATATTGCAGAGGTTCAATATGCAAGATAGTAAACCGGTGAATGTTCCTATTCCTGTAGGTGTAAAACTGTCTGCTGAACAGTGTCCCAAGACACAAGAAGAAGAGGAGGATATGTCCCGTGTTCCATATGCAAGTGTAGTGGGTAGTCTGATGTATGCAATGGTCTGTACTAGACCATACATTGCACATGCAGTTGGAGTATTGAGCAGGTTTATGTCAAACCTAGGGAAGGAGCATTGGACAGCAGTGAAGAGGGTTTTCAAATATTTGCGTGGCACTAGTGATTATGGCTTGTGCTACCAGGAAAGACCAGGATTGGAAAGAGTGTTGGACATTCATGGTTTTGTTGATGCAGACTGGGCTGGATATGTAGACCAAAGAATATCTACAAGTGGGTATGTGTTTAGACTATTTGGAGGTGCAGTCAGTTGGATGAGTAAAATACAGTCTGTAGTGGCTCTTTCAACTACAGAGGTAGAATACATGGCAACCACTCATGCAAGCAAGGAAGCAGTTTGGTTGCAAAGATTGTGTTCAATTATGGGGTTTGTGTAGCAAGATATAAGGAT
>JAXQQM020065097.1:0-63771 GCA_034641835.2 Pinus albicaulis
GCATGAGAACTACTTCCCTCACGAGTCACCATGTGCCTTGCTTGGTCTCGATGGTTCGCTTCCTTCAACTCCTAGTTCAACTGCCATATCTTCATTGGAACCAACACCCCGAACTCCACTAGACAACGATTCGCCATTTTGTACTAGTGATTCGCCATTTGTACTGGTGATTCGCCATGATTTTACAAGATAATATAATCTTGTGAGAGATTCACCAAAAAATTATATATACATATTATATTATTAATAAAATCGCCTTCCATTTTTCCTATGTATCATGGGAATTCGCCCATTTATTATACATATAAATTTACAGGGGTTCTTAAAATTTTCCCTGCATTAGAGAAGTATTGCATGCAAGAGTTGCATGTGACATGCACATTTCTTTCTTGTTGAGAGGGAGTGTTGAAGTTTGCAACAAGAAATAATGACATTTGCATATGGAAGCAACATGACAACACCTACACAAAGTGTGGGACCAGGAGGTCCAAGCAACATCTACACTATTATGGGACCACAGGTCTAAGCAGCACCTACACTGGTGTGGGCTAAATTTGGTGCATGTGTATTTTAATTATCCCTTAATTGAAATGGAGAATAAAATGTAATCTTATCTCATAATCACTTGTAATAGTTAACTAAGAGTGATAAACTCAGTTAGCTCATGGAATTCAATTTGAGGGTAGTTGGTGAGGCATGAAAAGTAATTTTAGTTGTATTAGAGTTCAAGTTGCAGTTAAGTGCATGAGTTTAATGCATGTTGTAATCAGTTAACTCAATTAAGTGAGTTAAAGTCAGTTATGCTAATTGTAACTAGTTTTTGCACTAGTAAGAGATCAAGTGAATTAAATATTATTTAATTCACAATCAGTGATCTAATATTCAACTGATGCTTTACTATTATTATCTGCATGCATGTCAGCTCTAGTGGAGACCCAGTTGAGAGAAAGGTTAAGGGAAGTGTGACTATCAGTTGTGATATTAGCAGGTTGCGCAAATGCAATTAAAACACCATAGGATGCCCATGATACTCAACACGGTTGAGGAAGGCTTGAATTCCTAAAGAATAGGGATTGCATTAATCAGGAATTTCATGATCAAGGTAGGTTGAAGACATGCTGATAATTGGCTAAGTGTTGGCCCGATTTTGTCTCGATCAGTGTGAGATGATAGGCATATTGCAAGAGACTCTTGTGGGAAGAGTGCATTGTAATTGTTTCATGATTCCTTATGGAATATAAAATATATGATAGAGGGGTTTTGAGCAACAAGATTTCCCTGTGAAATTATCTGTGTTGTAGTTTGATTGATTCTTCTTTGCTTCATGTGATTGGCAATTGTGTTTAATTTCTGCAATCGATTTGTAGAAGTGATTCAGTATCTAGTTTTAGCACATTGTTAGATCGGATTGAATCCATGATGTACATATTGTTTGTATAATTTCTACAACTGGTGAGGAATTTTTATGCACCAGGAGTGAGGAATGTGGTCGAGCGTCTAATTTATTTTTCCCCTAAATAAATTGGACAATAAATTGTAATTTCATCTCATAACAACTTGTGTTAGTTAGCTAAATCATGGTAACTGAGTTAGCTCAAAAAATTTGAGTTAAGGGTCTAAGATGAGGCATGTAGAGGGATTCTAATATTTTTGGGGTCCAGTTGTAGTTGATAAATTAGTGGGGTGCAGGTGTGAATTAGTTAACTCAATTAAATGAGTTAAAATCAATTTAACTAGTTTTAACTAAGTGATGAGCTAGTGAGAGGTCGGCTAGTGAATTAAATTAGATTTAATTCATAATGAGTTATCAATCAGAAAATTGATAATTATCTATTAATAGTTTCATGCATGTGAGTTCCAAGGAAGACCCAGTTGAGACAGAGGTTAAAGGGAACATGACTATAAGTTGTATTTATACAAAATTCCTCATGTGCAATTATAAAGTCATTGGGATGCCATGATCAATTACACAATCAAGAATATTAATTTTCCTAATTAATAGGGAGCTAATTCCCTAGGAATTGCATGAGCAAGGCAGGGTGAAGGAAGGTTGAGAATTGGCTAAGTACTAGACCGAGTTTTCCTAGATCAAGCAAGAGACAATTGGAAAAGTGCTGGAGAATCTCATGAGAGATTAAGCATTGTATTGTTTCATGATTTATTGACTTAATACAAAATATAGATAGAGGGGTTTTGAGTAGTTTCTTTCCCCTGATACATCTTGTGTTGTGCGATTGATAATTTCTTTCTTATTTGTATGTGATTGTGTAATCGTGTTTTGTTTCCGAAAAACATACGAAGGATTCAATATCGTTTTTTAGTAAATTACAAGATATAATTGAATCTCGTTGGTTAGATTTTATACATGGTATCAAAGAAGGAATTTTTTTGGTGACGAGTCTGCAGAGAATATATGAAGATTTTGGTGTAAAATTTTCAAAAAAAAAATAGCATATTTAGATTCCTCTCGATATTTGGGGCTCTAACGGTGAGGAAGAAAGAAGAAATTCTTGACATTTTGGCTCAAGCATGTTGAAGTCCCTGCAAGTAAACCAGTTGGCCTCTAATAGATTTTCAATTATTTAGCGGAAAAAAATTGCTCATTCAAAAGCATCATTTGGGGCATAGATGTTGGAAACCCCTAACATATATCCAATGTCCATCTAGTTGTAACAAATCATTGGAAAAATTTTATACACGATGTGCCTAAATATCTAACACAGGTAGACAGTGTGGTTAAAAACAATATTGCTAAAGCTTTTTTCCCTTCCCAGGCTCATATCTATATGCCTTCCATGCACTGTATCAAATGAAATTAAGTGGGAAAAAATATTGTCACTTTCAATTACATATAGACTATGTCTAGGCTATTAAAAAAATATCATAATCAATAGACTATGTCCTTTCTATTAGCGTCCAAAATATCCCAAACATTCCTTTAGAAGGCTTAATTTGGGGCTAATGGTGATGGTGGCCTATCTAGCCCACCTATGTTAAAATGGACTTGAGAACTCTACAAACTAGGGGTTATAACCTTAGGTGGGTATGTTATACATGTATGTTAATTGGGGTCAGGGTAGTTAGAGGAGCTTTATTCTCCTGGCTGCCTGGGTGTCAATAGTTTCTGAGGCACTCCTAGTTGTAGGAAGGCAGTAGTATCAAGAATTTAGTAGTAAAAACAAGTATTCAGACTGTTAAATCCTCAAATTGTATGTTGATAATTTGTGATTCAATATATTTTTTTCCCAAGCATCAAGGGGGAAATTAGTAACTAGAACATACAATCATTGCTGCCACCAAGGATCACATAACGTTGTTGCCAAGGAAACTGATATGATAGCCTACAAACATATTGAGCAAGGTTAGCCATGATTTAAATTGAGTTGGGCTAGAAATTATAACTATGAGTCAGAATAACTAAAGCTACTCCTGATGGGAATGTCATTTGACAAATTAATTTTCAAAGAAATGTGCTATGTGGTCTTGGTGAAGATGTATTTTCCAGGTCTACGATAGAGAAATTTCACATGGGACAAGCTAGCATTTATAGGAAATGTCAAAGCTATACCTGACAACCTAGGGAATTCTTCTAGATCAAAGAATTAACTCAACATATTTCTCAACTGAAAATTTTCAATATAGTGAGAAAAGAATCCCAGTGTTTTGACAAAGCTGAAGGTCGTACTTTCCCAATAACTATGTAGGTTGAGGCCTCCTTAAATATGAATATGAGAAAAAACTTGGGATTATTTTAAATTAAAATCTTATTATGCTATTCATAAAACTCCCATAAATCTCCAACCTGAGTCTAAATTGTAATTTTAGAGGGGATTTCATCCTCAAAATGACCTGCCAAGGCATGTTGACTAATGTCAAACCAAGCTTCTATATATTCATTGAAATAATTTAAAACAAGTGTGTTAGGAACATGAACGGATTTGTGATGTTTTGCGGAACATTTGGTTAAAAAATTTTCTCTTTCTTCTATGATATTACCCTCTTTAGTGATTGGAGTATGAGCTAATTCAAAAATGTGGGCAACATCTTGAGGTCTCTGCTTAACTGGAGGGAAATTTTAGCAAAGTAGGATGAAGAACTAAATGCATGGAAAAAAATTTCAAGATCTAAATAATGTAAGAATAAAGAATAATTAGTAGAGAAATTAAGAGGACATGATACCATGCCTTTTTCCTACATTTTTAACTAAGATCTATTCACTATTTCTAGTTTTAATTTGATGAATATTAGGAAAACAAAAAATCTAAACCAACATTTAAACTCTCTTTTGTTTTTTTTAATTTTTTGAGTTCATCCATAATCAAGGTCATAACGGTATCATATTTTTTTTTGGAATGGGGGCATGGGGTGGGTGGGCAGGGTGTGGAGGGAGCTAGATTCTGGTGAGGAAAATTTTCAAACACTACTACAGAAAATCCCTTAGGGGCGGTTTTTGAAATACCCCCCGTGAAAGTCATGAAAATTTAAACTTTTAAGGGGTGTTTTTAAACAAATTTCTCTTAAATACTTAGAGATAGTGGTCCAAATTTAGTCAAGGGAGACACTTATATATAGTGGTCAAGCATATGGCATGCATAACACCTCTCTTGTGCACACACATATGTCTAGATGAATCCCACATTTGTCCTTTAGGCATGCCAAAAAAATGTTTTCTCACCAACTTAAAGTAACCTCATAGACACCTATCATCAATTATTAAATACAAAATATATACAACCCTTACATAAATATATGATCCAAATTTAACTTTCATGTCTCTCATAACTAGTAATTTTTATTTTAAAATCTAAAAAAAATTAAAACAAATAATAAAAAATAATGATTTTTTCACTATTAACAAAATTTCATTCTCATAAAAACTTAGTTAAGCGTCTTAAATTTGAAATTATTTTGGCATGAAGTTCCATTTTTTATATAACAAATTAATTCCATAAAAAAGAAACACAGGTGTAAAAATAATTTATCAAAAACCATTCACGTACTTTGCCATTTCCCGCCATAATGTTGAAATTATTATTTATAATTTATGGTCTGTTGTCATTGTTTTAATTTTAATATTGACTTTCACCTCTCAAACTATTAGGACCAGGGTCATTTCAGCGAGATTCGATATTCCTCCGTTCCATGTCTTTCAATATTGGGACAAGGGCCATTCGTTGCTATTCACGAAAATAAGCAGCCCCCAATTCCCCTTTTCATTTTCTGTTCAGAGCAACTCTTCAACATTATTTTTGGCTTTCAACAACTAGATAGTGCCATCGATACCAAAAACTGGAGGAAGATACCAACAACTGGAGGAATGAGGATTCCAGATAGAAGATCGTCAATAATATGTACGGCTCTAATTACCTAGCTTTTTGGTTTATTTTCATGTTTTTAATCTGGCTCATTGTGGATGTTCCAATTTCCATTTGGATTCATTGATTGATGATATTTTATGCCAAAAATCAATCCATAAGCATTTATGTTCCAGAGGAGGGGTTATGTTCCAGTCGAATTTAATAATTCAATACGACTTGGTCTCGCTCTGTGTTGAAAAAAATTATCGATTACCCCGACACATTTAGGGTTGGGGTCAATGCATTCATGCATTACTGCAAATGATTTTTTTCGTAATGCCTTGGAAGGAAATTTTCCCAGTCACTGTCCCAACAGCATCAGCTGCTTTATCAACATCAGTTGCAATACCAACAAGAAATTCTAAAACAAAGTATGGTTCCTTCTCTTTGTTGTGGTATCTATCATATCATAGTTATCCCGATATAATTCGCATTCTTTCTCCTGATCTTCGCTTGATATTACAATCCAGAGATATCCGAAACTATATGTATATATTGAAGCCCAAACAATACGTGATTCCTTTTTGGATTTGTCAGTGTTTATACTTAGCTTTTCCTGAGGTACTTATCCGCACTATTTCTTCTAGATGTCCTCAGCAATAAACATAATCCCTTCTTGGAATTTTTGTTTCCCTTTAATGCAGTCTTAATAACACCAAAACTTACTCAGATTTATCTAAAGTTCTATCTCCCCTTATTCGCAAAGAGGACAAAAAGGGCTGAATGAAAAGAGGACAGAAAGGGCTGAAGGCAAAGGATTGGTACAAGTCAAGTTATTTTGTCTTTTATTATGATGCGTAGATTGAGGGTCTAAAGGATTAGACCTCAATCCCTATATTTTGTATTCTATGTATATTAGTTTGTATCAGGGGTTGTATATTAGTTTTTTAAAATGCTCCAAAATTCTCCTCGTAAAATTGTTTATATTCAAATGATAGTTGATCCTGGATCAACCTTGTCTAACTCAATGACACCATAAGTATTGCTTTCTTGCAATTGCCTTTTGGAGCACTGAAGATTATAGTTCACAAACAGTAAAGCGTCCGATTTGTGTTTAAGTCAACTTGTTGTGCCTCTTATAGTGAAATTATGCTTTCATATGGATGCACTACACATTTGACCTAGTACCTAGAAAACAAAATTCTATAGCTTAGAGTGTGCTTAGTACAGTGTAGAATTCTTGATCATTACAAATTGAAAATTAAGGAGGACAAGCTCTAATAAATGCAAAATTTTGAAAAATAAATGTGAAGTAGAAATGTGAAGGTCACCTAGTATGTTTGCCTCCATTTCCTGAATCACCATGCCATATCCAAACAAGCCATTGACCTTCTTGTACATTGTAATTTTCGATGGATGGATTATTAACCCTTCTAATAATAAAACATCTATTATATGCACTAGAAAGGTGATGTTAAATTTTCTCTGCAATTGAAGCCACATTGATAATACCCAATAGTTGATGAAGTTGATTTTACTTCTTTGATTTAGTAATTTCCATGGGAGGTTATATTTCTCCTCCCTTCCAAAGATTATTATTGAAATTTCCTCATCGTAAATTAAAAATTCTTGTAGAGTCTAGAAGAGGTATCAACACAGTACTCTTTGGAGCACTTTAAACCATGCAAACTATATTAGATGAAAATTGTCTTTCTTAGTGGAAAACAACAAATAAACAAGCCAGTCAATGAAAAAAGGAATATTTTTCTTGATAGTGCTGCCAGCTAAGTCAACAGGTGGAGCTTGCATGACTGTGAGTCCTGTTCAAAATCCTTGAATTTTGTGAAGTTGGTGAGTTTGATCAAAAATTTTACTTGGTTTATAAACTGGCTAAATGAGCTGATTTGTTGAAACTAGTATAGTTTCCACAAGTAACGTTATATTGAGCTAATGGACTAGAAAATTTTCTTGGCTTACCAAACTAGCCAAATGAGTTGACTGGTTGAAACTTTTGAGGTTTCCACAATTCGTGTTAGTGGATCTAATAGAGCACTGTGTAAGGACATAGAAACATAGGTGCCCAATCTGTGGGTGTGTTGAGGAAAATGCAGATATCATTTTCTGATTTTTATTTTGGTCCTATTGCTATGGAAACCATTTTGAGATGCGTTTTGCAGGGACTCATGAGGAAAGGAAATTTTTTCTGTGATGCTGATGAATACATGTAATTTCCACTAGAAGATCATGGAAATTGATTGTGTTTAATAACTTGCAAGGAAATTGATTGAGTTTAATACCTTGCAAGGAAATTTTCCCAGTCACCATCCAAACAACATCAGTTTCTTTATCAACATCAGTTGCAATACTAGCAAGAAATTCTGAAACAGAGTATGATTCCTTCTCTTTTTGTGGTATCTATCATATTAGAGTTATCCCAATATACTTTGCATTCATCACAAGTCACATGATTTGGACTCTAGAATGACTCAGGAAAACTAAAGTAGAGACAAGATGGAAAACTAAATAATAACTTGATTTTAAAAGAATACATAAAACTTTCATGATTTCAAAAGGAATCATTAAGGATTTTTCATTTCATACAAATCCATAGAATTAGATTGTGTACAGCATAGCTATAAGGTGATGTAAATACTCTGAAATGACATTCACATCAATTTTTGACATAGGCATAAACACTGAACAATGAAAATCAATTTTTTAAAATGCTCAAAAATTGTCCTCGTAAAATTGTTTATATTGCAATGATAGTTGATCTTGGATCAACCTTGTCTAACTCAATGACACCATCAATGTTTTTTTCTTGGAATTGCCTTTTGGAGCACTGAAGATTATATTTCACAAACACTAAAGCGTTTGATTTGTTTTTGAGTCAACCTGTTGTGCCTCTTATAGTGAGATTATGCTTTCATATGGATGCACTACACATTTGACCCAGTACCTGGACAACAAACTTCTATAGCTTAGAGTGTGCTTAGTATAGTGTAGAATTCTTGATACTTAAAAGTTAAAAATAAAGGAGGACAAGCTCTAATAAATGAAAAATTTTGAAAAATAAACGTGATGTAGAAATGTGAAGGTTACCTAGTATGTTTGCCTCTGTTGCTTGTTCATCAACATGCCATATCCAAATAGCCCATTGACCTTATTGTACATTGTAATTTGCAATGGATAGATTATTAACCCTTCTAATAATAAAACATATATTATATGCACTAGAAAGGAGGTGTTTGATTTTCTCTGCAATTGAAGCCAGATTGACAATACCCAATAGTTTATGAAGTTGATTTTACCACTGGGATTCAGTAATTTCTGTGGGAGGTTGTATTTCTCCTCCCTTCCCAAGATTGTTACAAAAATTTCCTCATCGTAAATTGAAAATGCTTGTAGATTCTAGAAGAGGTATCAACACAATACTCTTTGGAGCACTTCAAACCATCCAAACCACCTTAGATGAAAACTCCCTTTCTTAGTCAAAACAAAAAATAAACAAGCCAATCAATGAAAAAAGGAATATTTTTCTTGATAGTGCCGCTAGCTGAGTCAACAAGTGGAACTTGCAAGACTCAGTGAGTCCTGTTCAAAATCCTTGAATTTTCTCAAGCTAGTGATTTTGACCAAAATTTTTACTTGGTTTACAAACTCGCTAAATGAGTTGGTTTGTTGAAACTAGTATAGTTTCCACAAGTAACATTATATTGAGCTAATGGGACAAAAGTTTTTCTTGGCTTACCAAACTAGCCAAATGAGTTGATTGGTTGAAACTTTTGAAGTTTCCACAATTCATGTTAGTGGAGCTAATGGAGTTCTGTGTAAGGACATAGCAACATAGATGCCCAATCTGTGAGTGTGTTGAAGACAATGTAGATAGCATTATCTGATTTTTATTTTGCTCCTGTTGCTAGGAAAACCATTTTGAGATGCATTTTGCTGGGACTCATGAGGAAAGGAAATTTTTTCTATGATGCTAATGAATACATGTAATTTCCACTAGCAGATCATGGAAATTGATTGAGTTTAATACCTTGCAAGGAAATTTTTCCAGTCACCATCCGAACAACATCATTTTCTTTATCAACATCAATTTCAATACAAGCAAGTAATTCTGAAACAGAGTATGATTCCTTCTCTTTGTTGTGGTATCTATCATATTAGAGTTATCCCAATATACTTCGTATTCAACACAAGTCACATGATTTGGAATCTAGAATGACTCAGGAAAACTAAAGTAGAGACAAGATGGAAAAGTAATTAATAGCTTGATTTTTAAAAAATACATAAAACTTTCACGATTTCAAAAGGAATCATTAAGGATTTTTCATTTCATACAAATCCATAGAATTATATTGTGTACAACATAGCTATAAGGTGATGTAAATACTCTCAAATGACATTCACATTGATTTTAGACATAGGCATAAACACTGAACAATGAACATCAGTTTTTTAAAATGCTACAAAATTATCCTCGTAAAATTGTTTATATTGCAATGATAGTTGATCTTGGATCAACCTTGTCTAACTCAATGACACCATCAATATTGTTTTCTTGCAATTTCCTTTTGGAGCACTGAAGATTATAGTTCACAAACACTAAACCGTTTGATTTGTTTTTGAGTCAACCTATTGTGCCTCTTATAATGAAATTATGCTTTCATATGGATGCACTACACATTTGACCCAGTACCTGGAAAATAAACTTCTATAGCTTAGAGTGTGCTTAGTATAGTATAGAATTCTTTATAATTAAAAATTGAAAATTAAGGAGGACCAGCTCTAACAAATGCAAAAGTTTGAAAAATAAACGTTTAGTAGAAATGTGAAGTTTACCTAGTATGTTTGCCTTCATTGCCTGAATCACCATGCCATATCCAAACGGCCCATTTGCCTTCTTGTACATTGTAATTCGAAATGGATGGATTATTAACCCTTCTAATAATAAAACATTTATTATATGCACGGGAAAGGGGGTGTTCGATTTTCTCTGCAATTGAAGCCTCATTGAAAATACCCAATAGTTAATGAAGTTGGATTTACCACTTGGATTCAGTAATTTCCATGCGAGGTTTTATTTCTCCTCCCTTCTCAAGATTGTTACTAAAATTTCCTCATCGTAAATTGAAAATGCTTGTAGAGTCTAGCAGAGGTATCAGCACAGTACTCTTTGGAGCAATTCAAAGCATGCAAACCGTCTTAGATGAAAACTATCTTTCTTAGTGAATAACAACAAATAAACAATCCAATCAATGAAAAAAGGAATATTTTTCTTGATAGCACCGCCAGCTGAGTCCATATGTGGAATTTGCAAGACTCAGTGAGTCCTGTTCAAATTCCTTGAATTTTGTGAAGTTGGTGAGTTTGACCAAAATTTTTATTTGGTTTACAAATTGGCTAAATGGGTTGATTTGTTGAAACTTGTATAGTTTCCACAAGTAATGTTATATCGAACTAACGGACCAAAATTTTTTCTTGGCTTACCAAACTAGCCAAATGAGTTGACTGGTTGAAACTTTTGAAGTTTCCACAATTCATGTTAGTGGAGCTAATGGAGTTCTGTGTAAGGACATAACAACATAGGTGCCTAATATGTGGGTGTGTTGAAGACAATGCAGATAGAATTTTCTGATTTCTATTGTGGTCTTGTTGCTATGGAAACCATTTTGAGGTGCATTTTCCTGGGACTCAATAGGAAAGGAAATGTTTTTTGTGATGTTTATGAATACATGTAATTTCCACTAGTAGATCATGGAAATTGATCGAGTTTAATACCTTGCAAGGAAATTTATAGAGTTTAATACCTTGTGAGGAAATGTTCCCAGTCACCATCCCAACAACATCAGCTTCTTTATCAACATCAGTTGCAATACCAGCAAGCAATTCTAAAACAAAGTATGATTCCTTCTCTTTGTTGTAGCATCTATCATATCAGAGCTATCCCAATATAATTCGCATTAAAAAAAATTACTTGAGTTGGACTCTAGAATGACTCAACAAAACTAAAGTAGAGACAAGGTGGAAAACTAAACAATAACTTGATTTAAAAAAAAATACACAAAATTTTCACAATTTCACAAGGAATCATTAAGGATTTTTAATTTCATAACAAATCCATAGAATTAGATTGTGTACAACATAGATATAACATGATGTAAATACTCTCAAATGACATTCACATTGATTTTCGACATAGGAGTAAACACTGAACAATGAACAACATTTTTTTAAAATGCTTCAAAATTCTCCTCGTAAAATTGTTTATATTGCAATGATAGTTGATCTTGGATAAACCTTGTCTAACTCAATGACACCATCAGTATTGTTTTCTTGCAATTTCCTTTTGGAGCACTGAAGATTATAGTTCACAAACACTAAAGCATTTGATTTTTTTTTGAGTCAACCTGTTGTGTCTCTTATAGTGAAATTATGCTTTCATATGGATGCACTACACATTTGAACTAGTACCTGGACAAAAAAAATCTATAGCTTAGAGTGTGCTTAGTATAGTGTAGAATTCTTGATAATTAAAAATTGAAAATTAAGGAGGACAAGCTCGTATAAATGCAAAATTTTGAAAAACAAACGTGAAGTAGAAATGTGAGGGTTACCTAATATGTTTGACTTCATTGCCTGAATCACCATGCCATATCCAAATAGCCCATTGACCTTCTTGTACATTGTAATTTGCAATGGATGGATTATTAACCCTTCTAATAATAGAAACATCTATTATATGCACTAGAAAGGGGGTGTTTTATTTTCTCTGCAATTGAAGACACATTGACAATACCCAGTAGTTGATTAAGTTGATTTTACCACTTGGATTCAGTAATTTCCATGGGAGGTTGTATTTCTCCTCCCTTCCCAAGATTGTTACTAAAATTTCCTCATCGTAAATTGAAAATGCTTGTAGAGTCTAGAAGAGGTATCAACATAGTACTCTTTGGAGGACTTCAAAACATGCAAACCATCTTAGATGAAAACTGTCTTTCTTAGTGCATAACAACAAATAAACAAGCCAATCAATGAAAAAAGGAATATTTTTCTTGATAGTGCCACCAGCTGAGTCCATAGGTTTAATTTGCGAGACTCGTTGAGTCCTGTTCAAAATCCTTGAATTTTGTGAAGTTGGTGAGTTTGACCAAAAATTTTACTTGGTTTACAAACTAGCGAAATGAGTTGATTTGTTGAAACTAGTATAGTTTCTACAAGTAACGTTATATCGAGCTAATGGACCAAAAGTCTTTCTTGGCTTACCAAATTGGCCAAATGAGTTGACTGGTTGAAACTTTTTAAGTTTCCACAATTCATGTTAGTGGAGCTAATGGAGTTCTGTGTAAGGACATAGCAACATAAATTCCCAATCTGTGGGTGTTTTGAAGACAATGCAGATAGCATTTTCTGATTTTTATTTTGGTCTTGTTACTATGGAAACCATTTTGATATGCCTTTTTTCTTTGACTCACGAGGAAAGGAAATGTTTTCTGTGATGCTGATGAATACATGTAATTTCCACTAGCAGATCATGGAAATTGATCGACTTTAATACCTTGCAAGGAAATTTTCCCAGTCACCGTCCCAACAACATCAGCTTCTTTATCAACATCAATTACAATACTAGAAAGAAATTATAAAACAGAGTATCATTCCTTCTCTTTGTTGTGGTATCTATCATATCAGATTTATCCCAATATACTTCGCATTATGTCTCCTGATCTTCGCTTGATATTACAGTCCAGAGATATCTGAAACTATACGTATATGTTGAAGCCCACACAATCTGTGATTCCTTTCTGGATTTCTCAGTCTATATAATTAGCTTTTCCTCATGTACTTATCCGCAATATTTCTTCTAAATTTCCTAAAAAATAAACATAATCCCTTCTTCACATTTCTGTTTCCCTTTAACACAGTCTTAATAACACCGAAACTCATTCAGATTTATCCAAATTTCTCTCTCCCCTTATTCGCACTTATATTAGATATATTTCAGCAAATTTCATAGAGACTTATTTGAATTTATTTTCCACAAATGAGCCGCAGACATATCTTATATATTTATGTGAATAGACTTTCTTCGGACCGACATGAGGGCCTGCTTCTGAGTTGACTTAACTACTAACTTGGACGAGATCTTCCAGCCAACTTGAAGAGGATATTTAATGCAGAGCTTGAGAACATATGTTCCATGACTCCAAGGCTTATGTGACAAGGTCTTGAGGCATACAAGTGTGTCTTTGACTCTTCATAAACATGACTCTTTAATTAGTACATTTATGACCAGAAAACAAATCCCTAGAAGACATCAAGAAGAAGTATGTTGACCTATAATAAAAAATTTCTCTGGAAACACATGAAGCAAGCATACCAAAAATATATATTATTAATCTTTATCTTCTTCATTACATAAATACATAATTACATAGTCAATATGAAGATCGATCCTAGTTACACTTTCCAACATTAGTAACATCAACAATTTGTCCTTAGGAAATAGTAATCACAAAAATATGTTAAACAATAGCAGCAATAGGATTCTGTGGCTTAGTAATCAATTCTACCACCGCAACAAAAACACCAACGAATTTTGGGTTGGAAAAATAATGTTTCAAATATGCACCAGCAAAAAAATCACTTTCAACAGATTTTGCAATCCAAACATAAAAAAACAGAATAAACATCATCATCATTTTTACAATCAAAATCCCGACAGTTGTAACAACAATCACAACAGTAGCAACATATCTCCCAAATCCAATCTCAGTCCCAATGCTTGAAGCAACAACAACCATTGCTACAACAATCAAATCCAACATAACAAGAGCTGTAGCAAAGGCTCTAGACAGTTGCTGATTTTTTTTTTAGCAGCAACAACATATTTTTATTGTACAACAAAAGAAACTCTTACAACAATGAGGGCTCTCGGAGGTGTCTTCTACTAAATCCACTCAGTTTCATTTACATTTTATATACCTTATCCCATTCGGATTATGGTTAAGGCTTTATTAAATATCAATAATGATTATCTATCATTACCACAGTGTATCTATTGTGCGTATTTGACTTCATCTAAGCATAGATGAAAGATACATTTGGATATTCTTCTAATATTTCAGATTAATAAAAAAAAATTGTCCCCTTATATGGGCTAACTGTAGGTTTTCTGGCATCAATGGAATTTTCAATTCAAACTGGACAATCACTAGTTGTTGAAGGGAAGGAAAAGGTTTATCAATGGGTAAGATAGGTCACATTCTAATTTTTCGTCAAATTTACAATTTTATAGGATGTCCTTTGCATTGGTCGTTGTATATGTATCTCCATTATTTGAAAATGATCAGTCTTCTATATGTTTTCCTAAGTTCTCTTTCTCTAAAGAGTGTTGGAGTTTCTTCTGATTGGGAAATATGCCATGTCATATTTACCATTTAATTGTTCATAATTATGAATCAATGCAACAACCCATTAAAGAGTATTGGAGTTTCGTCTGTTTGGGAAATATGCCATGTCATATTTACCATTTAATTTTTCACAATTATGAATCAATACAACAACCCATTAAGAGATTCCTTGACATACCGTACTATATGCCTTGTTTTTCCCTTTGTTTCAATCTGAAATACCTTGATAATTTTTTTTTTTTAAATGCATATTATATTTCATTGTTGAGCAATAATGACCACAATAATAACTTTGCACTATCAAGCCAAACTATGATTATATGGAATACTCTTCCCTACATAAGAGAGGGGAACCAACATATCCAATTAGCTCTCAAGGGTCTAGAGATTCTATGTAGATTCTCTTGAGATTGGAAGCTTTGACAAATATTTGGTGTCTCAAGAACAAAAAAAGTGATAAAAATTGTTAAGTTCTTAATGCAGCTACAAATCTTGAAGGAGATGTATTATCCAAATATAAAAGAATTATTTATAAGGCTTTCAGTGAAATTTCAAGAGATGTGTTCCTTTCCTTCCTTAGTTCTAACTTCTAGCTGCTTTTACCTTTGTCAAATTTATAAAATAACATGGTGGCATTATGAATATGTTACAAGTGAGATATGGAAACATCAAAGCATAGAGTGAATTATTCTTGTGAGATTGCAAGGATAGGTTGGGGTTGTTTTGGAAATGCAATCCATGTAGCCACCATTAATGACGATAAAACTGTTTTCAAGTTTTCATGTATACAAAATGAATATCAATGGTCATGACAGTTTGGTATTTTAGTTAATTTTGGCCTAAATGCTCATAGAATTGTTGTTTTATCAGCCCATGCCACCTAATCAATCTGAAAATCTTAAGCATTGCAGACAAACATTGCAACATATGATGCAATATATTCAAGTATTGAAGAGCAACATTCCATCAGGGTTTAAGGAGGATAAGTTTGATTCTTTTGAGAAGCAAATTCATGCCATTCTGAACTCATTTAAGCATCTTGTCCACAACAACAACATTGGCAACAATAACTTGCAAATCAAACTATCATCCAAGTGCAATTTATGTAGAAGAAACTGCAAAATAAGTTATCTCAGATGCAGAAACAAGAAAAGCATGTTAATAAACTCCAACAGATGAATTTACAGCCATTTGTTACTTCAATGAAATCAAAAATTGTGACACCCATTCAACATGGTTCCATGCCTTTACAGCAATCTGGTGTGCAAAAATCAAACAAAATATTCGTACTACAATGTAGTTTGATGCCAATATAAGCTTAATGCAAGGAACTAGTGTAGCTACCTTATAGAAGAGTTCAGTAAACCATATTCAAAATAATAATATTACTTCTCTTCAGCAGAATAATTCTCCTTTTCTGCAGGATAGTATTAACTCCATACAACAGAATAGGATCAATCCTTTATGGAAAAATAATATAAATGCCCTACAAAATCACCACCATGCTCTGAAGCAGCAAGAAATTAAAAAAACATAAGTAAAGATGTAGCGGAAAAGACATATTCAACACCTCTTACTATGGCAACAAAAAATCTAGCAACAACAGTAATAGAAGTAGCAACAAGTTGTTCAATTACAGGTAGAGTTTCAAGAACAACAAATGCCACAACTTCAACAAATTAATGAGTTGAATAATGACTCGAGGAAAAATTAGTCTTCTATTAAACAAGAATTTATGTCACAATTCCATCAGTTAAGTCAACATTTAGTTTATGAAAAACAATAGTAGCAGCCTAAGATAGGATCGGTACTTTCTATTTCTCCACCTCAACCTTGCCAGGTTGTTTCTCCACACGTTTTTCAACATTCCTCTCCACAGATAGATCAACAAAGTCTAGTAGCATCTTCACTTCAGGTTTCCAAATTTGTAACTCCGGTGCGTCCTGCAACCTATCCATTTATGGCTCCCTCACCCTCTACTCTCCCACTTCCTTCACCTCACATATAATATGCGAAGAAGCAATCTTATGCCATTTCTTCAATTTCAAATGCTGGAAATGCTCAGGGATTTCAACATCCCACTCCTATATAAAAAAAGTTGAATCTCTAGCTACTCAAACACCTGGAATTTCTACCTCACCACTATTAGCTGACTTTCCTCCTAGCCCATCTCAGAATACTATCAACCATGATGGACATAAAATTGTTTCACCTATCGTTTCTTCAATTTCAAATGCTAGAAATGATGAGGGATTTCAGCAGTCCACTCCTATAGGGATCTAACTCACCTAAAGGAATTCTTCCTTGTGTATCTGTATCTGTACTTTTGTGAGACCCACCTGGCTCCATTAGTAGGGGAAGAAACTCAGAATCAAAATCTAAATAATAAATAGAATGATTAGATGTTTCTAATGTAGTAGAAAACACCCTTTGAGAACTATAATAACTTTGTGATGCAAGCCCTTCAATTTTTTGTGTGGCCGAATCTGAAAGCCCACATGAAAGGATCCTACTTGCCAAATCCAATATATGTTTGCCTCTATCATGTATTCTAGACCAATTCCAAGGGATCCCACAACCCTTTTTGGGAATATCACTGACTTTTTATTTACCACTTCCTGCTTGAAGTCTAGTCTTTTGTGAAACTGTGAAATATTTCTTACTAATACCACCATGACTACCATAGTTCAAAGCAACTAAAACTGATAAATATTCACAACGTTCTCCTGCTTCTCTATGAATGCACCTCTTAATGCCTTTTAACTTGTGTTTTTTTTTACCTGTCCATTTCCCCTACTGGACAATTTTGGTGATAATGTGATTTAAAGCGAGAAGTTGAATGATCCTTATCATCAATTGCTGAGCCTTTCTATGCTTCTTCATAACGGATTCTATCTTTCCTTATACAATCATTATTTTGAAAGAGGTGTGGAGAAAAAACCTTGAGATCATTTGCTACTCTATTTTGCCAAGTTACCATCCAAAGTATTTGATATATTGTCTTTAGTATCTATATTAATGCATCTTGGGGGTAATGCCATTATATGTGCATTAGATTCCATTCTCCCTTGAGAATGAAATGTACCACTTGACAATGTATCATTTCTATAAAAATCATTTTCTTTAGGCTTCCTTTTAAGCTCATAATCACTTCTCCAATTTTCAGGAATGAAACGGTGAAAATAAGTGATAAGTTTAATGAATACCCATCTCAACATAGGGTTTTCCCTATGCATAAAATCCTCCCTAAAGATAGAGAGGAGGGAAGGAAGAGAGATGATTAGTCCATAAGGTTGGACCTTCCCCCCTTAATGTTGAAAGTGGATTGTGTGAAGTTAGAACCTCCTCGAAGCACTAGTGTAACAGTAGTAAGTACCAACAAAATTCCACAGTGAGGAAAAGGGGATTTTCGGTGGAGAATTGAAAGCAACCACTAAAGTATGTGTTTCGGGGAAAATCACCCTAGAGGTTCGTTGGGTTACAACCTCCATAGAGCATGGGCATGCTACTTAAGAAGGACTCACACAACCATACATGTTCATGAAAAACTAAATAGAGTAGATCGAGGAAGTTACCCGTAGGTCCTACAGTTGAAGAAGATCCCGCGGGGTCTAAACCCCCAGCAACCGTCCTTCCTTCTTAACCTGAAAGACAAGAAGAAACAAGCACGAAGAACTGGTTGTACAGCATATATCTACTCTAAATGTTAGTGAAATCCATATAAAACATCAGATAAACCATAATGAATGCTTAAATAACAATATTCTCATATATGTAAGCAGACACTAACACATATATTTTGGGAAAAAGATGGTACTTTTGTATTATAAATAGCATGTACAGAAATAACGAGTGGAGATATCACCTGAATCCTTCCACGATCTTCAAGCAGACCGTCGTCCGGATCCGTCCCACCCTTGCCTCACTAAGATTCCTTCCAAACTGGTGCATACGAGATGACATATAGGGAGATGAGCATCTCAAGGAAATAGGGTTTCCCGTAATGAACTGGGAAAGTGCAGGAGGCACGAGGAATCAAACTTGGATAGGGAATACCAACAGAGTATAATATCAATAAATTCTCTCTCTCCCTTAGGCCATGCACATGAGGGGCTTTTATACTCCCTCCAAGTAGTTTCAACAGTTGGAAACAGTTGGCCACGTGCTGGGGTGGTTGAACTACCTGAGTAACCATCAACCTAGCCCGAAAATAGGGAATTTTTATATATTTTTTCATGATTTTAATGGCATACGCGGAAAAGTGCAGGTAGACTCGCGTATACACGCGGAAAAAGCTGGGCATAACCGCGTATGGGGATTTTTACACTGTTTTTAAGTGAATTTGTCCAAGTCTGTAGGAATGGGTGCCCAAAGCCATAAAATCAATCATGAATCATATGAAGGTGAGAAATGATGCTATAACAGATGCCCCCTAATATATGAGGTCAGAAGGGGTACATGATGGCCGAAATGTATTATGCACATAGAAATAACTTCGCAAGGACAAGAGAGGACTTCACCAGATTTCAGCCTGCCAAAAACCAATGAAAGAACACAGAGAGTCAACTCATGCTGAGGCGGGCATACCCATGCTCAGTCAAAAATACATCATATAGAAAGTACTGAATAGATCCAACATGTATACAAGTATAGCTGAACTGAAAGTACACAATGAATCATCTAAGCATGGCCCAGAAATATAAGTCTGAATCAATGTCCAAGTATCACATATAGAAAGCTGATCAAGGATGGTGCAACTGGATGTCTGATCATATAAGTAACTGAATCTCCAAGTACCGAATCATAAGAGGTGGAACAAATGGTACAATCACGCAACTCGGGAGCCAACATATAGGATGCTGCTGTACTGAACTGCAACATATAAGGGTGGACGGCATCACTGGCAGAAACTGAATGGACTGTCAAAAGTGAACCAAAAAATGTTGATGCAACCCGAGGTCTTCACCGATCACTATGGCACAATTCTACACAATGGGAATAAATGAGATGAAGTCGACCATGTGAGAAATCGTTGGATTACTGGTCAATGATGTATACGTTAACCAACGTGAGACAACTCACCAATAATGAAAATGACCGTCAAGGTGCCCCAGTACAATCTAACAAGTGTGAATGAATGAGTTGAAGTCGAACACTTGAGAGAATCTACCAATCAGGAGGCAATGATGAATCCCCACTGTCGATAGTGAAGAGTCTGCCACTGATGACTGCAAACCCTAAGGTACTGACAAAAAGACTCTAGACCTTATTCCCAGAGCAATGAGTCGGAGTCGATGGAAAAAGATCTGCTGGAAGGAAGGCATTAAGGCATCCCACATCAGTCCAGCGCGAGTGTAACCCGCAGGCCAAGATTTGGAAGGAATCGGATGAAGTAGAGTGATGGAACCAAAACCAAAGTACGTTTCCGACATGCACAAGATGAAGCTAGCGCACGGAAGAAACCCTCTGAACCAACCAATAATGAAAGCTGACACAGAGGTGAGAAATCCACCGATAGGGTCAAATGGAAATCAAGGTACTGCACGAATCCCAAGTGTGATAATGTGTGCTGACGTCGAACACATGGGAAACCACTCAGTCAAAGACCCATGATGATGATCAAATGCTGAGCACGAGGTCACCTATCAATGATGGAAATAGGCCCAAGGTGCGGCTCTAGGTTTGCTCTCAGAGCAATGTGTCGTAGTCGATAAGAGACAAACCCGCCAACAAGAAGTCAATGGGGACCTTCTCAAACCAGCACGAGCAGAAGACCAAAACATCTGATGTGATAGAACAAGATACTGACAAGACCGGGAAGGCCGACTGAATAATGAGTCAAGAGACACCGCAGAATGGCCGACTCTGGTTAGACTTCCCTTGAACAAAAGCATGACTCGTGATGACCATGGCAGTAAAAAGTGACACTGTATAAGTCTGTTATGCAGGAGGCAAAACAAACTCTCCATATGATTGGAAGAGATAACCAACCGGGGGAGGACTGACAAGTGAAACATGGTAAAGGCTGAACCTAGGTCAAAAACTAAAACCATCCCAAATGAAGGGAATATATATAAGGATATGCGCTTTGTTCAAGGGCGACAAACTGACTCTGTACTGCCATCAAAACAATGAAGATACATCCCGTTCCCGCTCTTTTTGTTATATTTTATTTTTTTGTCTTTTTCATATAATAAGCCTGAAAAAAGAATAAAAGAATGCTATGATACAATGGATAGAACGAGTATCAAAAAATCAGATGCGCTAGTTCCTGGGATTGGAACAATCCTATGCTCAATGCAAGGTGGCGGAAACTGGTAAGCGATACTCAGAGGAACGTTCCATCCATGGGTAAAAAGGTGTCAAGTCGTGATAGCTAAGTGCATGCAATGGTTAACTTGTACAGAAAGTCAAGGTCAAAAGTTGGCTTAAACATCGAGTCCAAATGAAGCCGGCTAAAGGCCAGGATAAACAAGTAGCTAATATGCAATGCAGTAATACAACTTAACGACACCAGGGAGCCTCTAGGGTAAAAGCCAGAAAAAATGATAGTGATGAAGAAGAAGAATGAAGCTTCAACACATAAGACATGGCGGGAATAAAGAGGACTCCCGAGCCTACATAAAACGCAGCATGGGCAACAAGTGATAGCGAGGAACTAACTAGGAAGCCCATGTAAAGGAAGGCTCTACCATCAAGTCATGATTAAATAATCGGCGAGTGAAATGGGTGTAATATTCATGACCTGATGGGATCGACCCTATGACAAGTGATCAGTATGGAGGCTATTATGCAAGATGCAACGGAAAGTGATTTACCTAACCTATATGCCAGTGAAGATCATATACCTGCCGTGACGAGTCGGTAATCATGGATCAAAAACGGGAAAAATCTCAAATTCATCAAAATGTACCTGAAAACATACCAAACTGGGCACTTCCAAGCATCCGAGTTATGCAGCTTCAGATATATCGAAAAAATAAGCATAACAATTTTTTGCAAAAATTTTCAACTTTTTAGCCATAAATAGACAAATTACCTCATATTTGGTTCATTATTGCATTGCTGATTTGGAAAAAAGTGCTTTGGAGCAAAAAACTTCTTTTGTCAAATCAGGAACAACCGACCGTCGAAACGCACCGAATTTTTAGGTAGGCTCCTCAATCATCCTTGCAAATCATTTTGTCCATTTAGAAATTAAAATTTAGTGAATTTTACCATTAAAACCCTTGCTAAAAAATGCGGACTTGCACATACGCGGGTTCATAACAGGAAAGTCACGTATACATGCGACTGTGCAAAGAAAAAGTCGCGTATGCGCAGGTCCGAATCAAAAAATGCGTGGCTAATGCATGATTTAATGAATTTTTATAGGATGACAATCTCATGGAGAGAGCATGAACACGTCGCAATTGATCAAGAGGTCATGCAAGATCGAGCAGCGCAAAATATCCTTCGGAATTGTGGATTGTTCAAATTCCTCAAAATGCCAAATATGAAAAGCAATGTTCAGTTGCCAGAAATGCTCGTCAATTATTGGGAATCAGATCAAGATTGCTTCGTTATTGATCAGATGCCAGTACGCATTGAAGTGGAAGACATATATTTCATCACTGGACTCTCCCGGAGGGGAGAACCAGTAGACTTGCACGGGAAGCCCCAGGGAGGGTTAACCGTGGAATATTATGTCCACATGTATTGCGTAGAGGGTTCCAAAAAGGTTGGAACTCAGATTGCGATTAAAGATCCGAGGGATTTGCACCTTAAAATCCTCCTTTTCACCATCGGCAGAGTGGCAGGATCTGCCTCCCTACATTAGGCGTCCAGGACGCAAATGAGCATAGCAGTAGAATGTTTGACTCATGTGTATGATTGGTGCACAGCCCTATTATTGAACATGAAGCAACAGTTGACCTCAATCCACCAAGCAAAGACCAAACACTTTGGCTACGGTACAATTTTGACAACATTCTTCTTTGAGAAGATACCAGCATTGAGACCCAGAGTTATCTCTACCATCAGTAGCCCGCGGGACCCAAGAATTGCCCGTTGGGCGGACATGATGAAGAGATTGGGGGGTAGTGAAGTACCCCGGACCACATGGGACGATGAGTTCTTCCTTTGGTGGGGAGAACAAATCATCGCGGTGGACGACTATCCCTATGCCAGGATGGACTTTCGTGGAGATCCAGATCTAGTTCTTCCACCAGGCACAGCATGGGGCATAGTCGGTAAGTTTGCAAAAAAATTTTGACTTATATAATTTTTTTGGATTTTTTCAAATATATATCAAAAAATGAAAAACAAACATGTTTTTGATTGGATTCATAATGACTGACAATTTAAAATGATCATGATTCAGATGTTGGACCAGTTTGACCTGAGGGTCTCCCGCGCCACAAGCGTCGTAGGGGCGAAGCAGATACAGTGGATTCGGACAGGACGCTCCAGGCCGTGCAGAGGAATTTGGAGGGGTTAACCCGCCAAATACCTATGGCTGCCGTGGAAGACCTGGCAGAAGCCATCCAGAGACGGGTGGTAGGAGTGCCCCGAGACTGGGTACGATTATTCTGCCGAGTTGCCACCGCGGTCACGTTCTATAGGAACACGACTTCTGGGCAGGGACCTCAGGAGTAGACAAATATTATGTATTAGATGACTGTATATTCTTTTTGAGACTGAACATGATCGGGGCATAAGCCCAAGTTTTGTATGACCTTATGGATCCAAATTTTGTAGAGTTTTTGAACACTCTGATGATATATATACAACGATATTTGATGTGATGTGATAAATGTATCAAAATGTATGATGTTTTTGATGATTAAAATTTTATTGTATGGAATGATTAATATGCCAATCCAATGCTTGATTAGCTAATGAGTCAGCAAACCAATTCTCAGCTCGAGGAATATGAATGAAAGTTAAGAATTGAAATGACCTTTGTAACAAACGTACCCTCAAGAACAATCATAATAAAAATGGATCTCGTACCCGATAAGTATTGTTCAATTACGACACCACTAGCTGAGAGTCCAAGAAAACTACCAACGAATCAACACCCAAAGATATTGCCTCCGAGAGTAGATGAACAACTATAGTGTATTCTGCTATATTATTGGAAGCAGGACCAATGCAGACCCCTCTTGATACTAACAGTTGACCGGAAGGATAATGAAGCACCCAAGCCGCGGAAGCTAAGTTCCGGGTGTTTCTACTAGCACCATCGGCGAAACCAAAATGACTCATGACATCCAACACAACCTGCCAAAGCAGATCAAAAGCATCACCAACTCATCAAAGATCTAAAATCAACCAGATATGTACAAAGCAAAAACTACTATATACAAAAGCAACATGCCAGGCTGGAGCCTAGGCATAATGCTTCTTCAAATAGAGCCCATTTTGGGGCTCCGGCAACTCGTTCCCTTCGAAATCAACTAGGGTATATGCTCCTTTATTAAGGACTTTTTTAATGATATAGGGGCCATACCACATAGACTTAAACTTTCCTGCCCCCAGGGCATCTTTTTCTTGGGCATAGACCAAAACAAGGTCACCTTCCGAAAAGATCCTAGGCTTGACCGCCTTATCGTACTGAACTTTAACTCGGTTCTTATGCGCTTCATTCATCATGGCAGCATCCCGACGCTGCTCATCGAGATGTTCCAGATGAAGAAGCCGTTCTGCCAGACTAGAAGTGTCAGGAAGAAGTTCAACAGCTAATTTAAGAGAAGGAATCTCGCATTCAATAGGAAATACGGATTCCACCCCGTGCACTAGCTGAAACGGAGTAAAGCTAGTTGCAGTTTTTACTGATGTCCTGTATGCCCAAAGTGTAGGATATAGCATAATATGGCAGTTGGATCTAGCTTTATCAATTGTCCTTTGAAGAATTTTCTTCAAGGATTTATTCACGGCTTCCACTTGCCGATTGGCTTGAGGATATTATGGAGATGAGTGCTCCTGCCGGAAACCCAATTTGAGAGCCAACTCAGCCATCATACTATTCTGAAAATGACTACCATGATCAGTGACAATCTCTCTAGGAATACCAAAACGAGCAATAACCTGGTTGAAAAGAAAAAGAGCTGCAGTCTCACCATCATTCCCAAAAGTAGGCATAGCCTCGACCCACTTCGTAAAGTAGTCTACTGCTACGATAATGTACTTGTGACCTTTAGCCGAAGGTGGATTACAAGTGGTATAATCAATACCCCACTTTGTAAAGGGACTGACAGTAACGACTGGAAAAAGCGAAGCTGGATGAGCCCGCATTTTTCGAGTATAAACCTGACACGGATGACACTTTTTGACCGATTCAATACAGTCTTTGAAAATCGAGGGCCAAAAGTATCCAGCATGCAAAATATTTTGGGCTGTAGCAAGCCCAGATAAATGACCCCCACAAGCTCCACTGTGAGAATCATTCAGCATAGCCTCAGCTTCTTCGAGAGTTAAGCAGCGTCTTAGGATTGAATCAACCCCTCGACGGTATAAAACATCACCAATAATCAAATAATTCTTGGCCAAGTGACGCAGCTTACGACGCTCATCTTTCGAAAAAGTAGAGGGAAACTTCGCATTCTGGAGATACACAATGATATCCCCGTACCAAGGATCCTGTGAAGAGATAAGAAACAAGTGCTCGTCCGGAAAGGACTCATCATAGATCATCTCTTCTCCACAGGGCAACTCGGAGATCAATTCCGCGAAAACTAATGATTTCTTGGATTTGGCAGACATAAATTCAAGATCAAATTCCTGTAAAATCACAATCCATCTATTGTATTTGCCCCCAATCACTCGCCTACTGAGGACAAACTGAAATGGATTGGCTGCTGCCAAAACATAAGTTTTGCGAAGAATAATGTAATGTCGGAGTCGCTGCATAGCATGAACTGCTGCTAAAGCTAATTTTTCTATCGGAGTGTACCGGAGTTCAGGTCCTACCAGTCCTCGACTAAGGTAGTAAATAACATGCTCTGCAAGAGCATCATCCTCCTGAACCAGAACCATACCGATGGTAGATTCTGCTGCTGCTAGATACAAAAGGAAATCCCTGCTATAATCAGGTGGACTCAGTAAAGGAGCAGAGGTCAATGCTTTCTTCAAAGCATCGAATGAGCGTTGAGCGTAGTCGTCCCAAAGAAAAGGAACTCCCTTCTTCAACAATCTCATAAATCCCTTTGTGACTTCAGCATAATTAACGATAAACCTCCGAAGAAAATTAGACTTTCCTTGTAGACTTTGAAGCTGAAGGATAGAGGACAGGGGAGGCAACCGAAGTATTACCTCAACCTTGAAGGGGTCTACCCTTATCCCTTCCCTAGACACAAGGAATCCCAATAACCGGCCGGATGTAACTGCGAAAACGCACTTGTTCGGATTCAATCTAATCCTATAGAAATGACATCTTTCAAATATATTCCGGAGGTGACCAGGATGATCCATCATCTTTCGAGAATGAGCAGCTAAATCATCCAAGTATGCCTTGATAATCTTTTTGATGTCGTGAAAGGCATATGACATGGCCCGCTAAAAGGTAGCCCCAACATTTTTAAGACCAAAAGGCATCTTCTTGTATGCAAACGTACCCCAGGGACAAATAAAGGCAGTCTTATGCTGATCTTCAGGACGGATAGTAATTTGACTATATCCGGATAAATCGTCCATGAAGGAAAAAATCTCATTACCGGCATACTCGTCAATGATCTGATCAATAAATGGTGTGGGGTAATTATCTTTAGGACATGCTTTATTTAGGTCTCTGAAATCGATGCAAACTCAAATCGTTCCTTTCTTTTTATCTACGGAAACGGGATTTGAAACCCATTCAGTCAAAGGAACAGGGAAAATGAATCCCGCCTTAAGCAGCTTCTCAACTTCAGCTTTGATAGCTGCTACCTTCCTAGGATTGACCGGACGAAGTTTTTGCCTCACCGGCTTAGCGTTTTCATACGTCTTGATCTCATGATGGACAATAGATGGGTCTATGCCAAGCATTTCCTCATAAGACCAAGCGAATACACCCCTATACTCTTTAAAGAGCTCGGTGTAAATTTGAACCTCTTCACGGGAACATTCAGCTCCAATGAAGACATTCTCAATAATATTGGGATCCCTGGAAATGTTCACCGGGATAGTAGGAGAAATCACAGCCATGTTTCCTTCAGCATAAACTTGTGTTGGTGCCAAAGGGTTCAAGACTGGGTGAACAGGACCAGGAGATGGAGGACTTGGAAAACTAGTTTCAACTTCGCTCAAGTCAGGTAAAAAATAAGACCAATGATGCAAATCATCCCACGGTCTATCTATACCAGTCATGGCTTCCAGGATGGCCTCTTCAAATGGAAGAGTGGTATTAAGACAATCCTGGGCAGAAGAAGAACTAAGTGTCCAAGCTGGAGCCACATCTCCATCCAACTCTTCCGGTGAAAGAGGAGTTGGAATGGATTCTGCAGAGTCAACAATAGACTGATAGGCAATCTCAGCTGCAGAAATAGAAAATGCCATTCCACCCACTTGACCTTCCGCTAATGTGGCAGTAGGAGAAAGTAAGGTCCAAGGGTCCGAAAAATAATGAGTTCTGAAGAACTCTCTTCGAAGAGGAGCCTTGGAGGATGAAATAGCATTAATATGAACCGTAGGAGGAGGAATATCGAAAGCACCCATCAAGGAAGAATAAATTCCAACTCCTAAATTCTCAACAGGCGCCTTAGTATTATCCAACTTAGGAATAGATGAGTCAGAAGACGCATTCGGGTCTATAGGAGGATAGTCCAGTTGATCCACTATAACGATCCTCCCTTCGTGGGGGAAACATATAATTGGAAATAATGAGGATGCAATGGCATCCATCTCATAAATCCAATTTCTCCCCAACAGAAGGTTGTAGTCCAAGCTTGCATCCACTACCTCAACCTCTATATTGACAGTTTTGCCCCCAACACAGATGGGCAAAGCTGGGACAATACCATGGGGCCTGTGAGAATGACCATCAAACGCTGTTAGAAGAGTGGTAGATGGAACAGCTTTGGGAGATCCAAGTGTCTTCCAACATGCGAGAGACATCACGCATGTGGAAGCACCCTCATCAACAACCGTCCGAAAGATGTTACACTTCCGGTACGATGATTTAATATGAAAAGCCATGTGATGAGGAAGTCTCTTCTTAAAATTAGTCATATCAAAAGTAATCAGAAGAGAATTTTTTCGATCAATAGCCCCAATGGCAGTGAGCAAAGCACTGCGCTGAGCCGGACAAGACTGGAGTACCTCTAAAGCTGACATAGCACAAGGACTTTGCGCCAGATCTTCCACAATCGAGTAGTTCTGGGCAGCCCTAGCATTTGGATTAATCGTTGATCGCTTAGAAGATGCTTTGGGCATCCGAGGCATAGACTCAATAGTAGGCTTCGTAATGTGAAGCGGCTCAGTAGCATCAGGAACTTCCTTAGCTTTCGAAGACTCTTCTCCGCCATAATCACGAGATCTCGTAGAGATATCCGCGTGAGCACTCATCATGAAAATGTTCGATGGAATTTCCCCTTCCTGGGTGCCCCCAGAGGAAGCCCCACGATTTTGGTTCGTGCCAACAACTAATTGCTGCCCTTGGGGAAAAGGGTTTGTTAACACATCCTGGGAACTAGAAGAACCCTACTGGGCTAATAAGTACTGCGCATCCTGAATTTTAGGGCAAAGGTGTGTGAGATGGTCTCCAGTACACAACTTGCATGGAAACTTCACTTTCTTTTTCTCCTTTGGACCCTCACCAACACGCTCATTGGTTTTGTTTGCATTACTCTTCTCGTTCTTTCCCTTCTTCTTGTTATTTCGTCCCTTCTTCTTCCCATCGGATTGTTGATTTCCTTTGGGATCAGAAGCTTGGACAGCATTTATGGACAAAGACTAAGAAGACGATGACTCAGCAGGCACAGCCTGACTAGAAGGAGCAGATTGCAAAGACAACTGCTGCAGTTGAGTAAGCAGGCTGGCTGCACCACTATTGATCGATCCGACAAGCCCATCACCATGAGGACCGGGCTTAGTTTTCGATAAATCTAATTTGGAGCGAGGAGCATTGGGCAAACATTTATAAAGGACCCCAGACTGAGAATAGATCAGTTCCAGCTGCTGGGCCCTAAAAATGGCCTGCTCCTCATAAAATACCCCTGATAGGGATACATCTTTTGAAATGTCTGACTGCATAGATTTCAGAAACCATTCGAGAAGGAATTCTCCTGGAATATGAGCTTTAATAAGCCTCTACCTTCTTCTCCATTCCTAAATATGATCAGAAATGTGGGTTGCCTCATCCTGCTTAAAATTAGCCAAGAGTTCAGTCGCAGCCTCATATCGGACAGGCAACTGAAAATGGTTTAGAAATGTGACAGCCAGTTCTCCAAATGTAGCAAAAATGCCCCCAGTTAGCTCAATATACCATTTGGCAGCGTTTCCAGTTAGGGTGCGTTGAAATAATCTCAACCTAATCGAATCATCAATCAGGGAGTTCGAAGAACACCATAAGTGGAAAGTGGTGATGTGGTCAGCCGGATCCTCTCCATTCTTACCTTCAAACTTTGGAATGTTTGAAGGAAGTTTGGTCGAGACCGGAGGCCACCCCGGACCGTACCAAATCGGATCATTAGTCAACTTCCACAAATCTGGCAAGTTTAACGTTGCCAGAAAAGGTAAGTGAGGCAGAGCCTGAGGATTCCATCCTTGATGGGATGGATTCCCAACATTCTGAAAAGAATACCCTGGATTTTATGAGGCACCAGGTTGCCAAAAAGGACCTGTAGAAAAAGGAGAAGAACCTCCTCCCCACACCGAGTTATCAAAGCCCAGACCAGTTCCCCCCGCTGAAGTATTAAATGAAGAGGAAAGCCCCTGGTAGGGGTTACAGGCATTAGACAGAGGAGAAAAATTTTGATAAGCACTCGACAAAGGGAAAGAAGCATTCCCTTGATGACCTGCGTAAAACTGATTCCCTACCCCCGCTGTAGTGAATACAGGGTTCCAACCTGTAAAAGTAGTCAAACTTTGACCCCCAGACCAAGGGTTGAAACTCTGTGTCTGAGAAGTAAAGGGAAAGGACCCTAAAGAAGGATTCGAACTAGGAATGTGTCCAGTTTCGAAGGGGAACCCTTGAAACGAAGCTGATCCACTAGCCATGGAAGACATGGGTGTAGATCCAGCTAAAGCAGCGAAAAAGGAAAAAGAGGGATTCCCACTAGTGGGCATCCCTGAACAAAAGGGACCAGAAGGAGAAGCTTGTGCTTGGGTGAAACGAGAGCCAAACACAACAGCAATAGAAGCAATCGAAGATGAAGCAATAGTGCCCCCTGCTTCAACAGAAGCAGGAGTCTGAATGCCTGCAGCACTCACAGCAGAAGCCGCGTTCCCAGTCATGGCCATCGAAAGGTAAGAATGATACGGAAGATCTTCCGGTCTCTCCGACTCAGGTCCGATGTATTGAAAAATGAACGAATAATCAGGAGGAAGAGGAGATGGACCTGACACATGAGGTTCAGGTACTTCTTCAATTTTAAAATCTTCTTCCTGAGGAAATAAAACTCGCGAGGTGAGCGGAACGCTCCTCTCAGAACCGACACCAGAATCAGCTATGAAACCTTAAGACCTTTGTGGAGGATCTCTCTCCACTGCGTTAGACGCCACAGGGTGGTAACCACCTGCTAAATCACTCCTACGCCTTCTCGAAGAAGGCTTTGGACTCTCGGGAGATAACCCCTGGATTCTCCTCGATCGACGAGGCACTTGATCAGCCACTTTTATAGATTTTAAATTAGACTCAAAAAACTGAAAAGCTAGGCAAGCTAGGAGCAAAGAGCACTCACTAAAAGAAAAATCCCTGAGATACAATCAAGCAAACAGCCTCCAAGTATTTCCGCTCCGGGTGATGAGGACCAGACACCAAAATACAGGAAAGTGAAATATAGGACCTCTCGAAAGCAGTCTGGGATGATTAGGGCCCAGAACAACTAGCGAAGGTATCAGAAACAGTTACGCCAACCTCCTAACGACATCATTTGCCAGCTCAAGCACCCAAGCTTCGCAAGGGCACCCCCCAGAAGTACTGCTGAAAGTGATGCGACGTCTGCCTCAGGTACCACGGGTATTCCCCCCCGCAGTCACCTGTGTGGAACCTAGGAGTGGCAACTATGGGCACCAATCCGTGTCAGAAGCCGGGCGGAACGGTCTTGAGGTCAGATTCAGCTAATCGGAGAGGGGGTATCCTTCTTCTCAGCCTTCACTTCCCCTCGCGCTTGACTCTCTGGAGGAGAGCTTTCCCGGTCCACCAAACGGAGTTGGATTTCGCTCAATTAATCAACTTCTATGTTTTGTTTGAGCGGCCTTGGAGAGTTAACTCTCCACTCACCTAATCCAAGGCCCTACAACCTAGCTAGTTGGTGTATGACACTTAGAAAACTTGCTAGTTGATTTTAAATTATATCGCTTATTTTAATGGGCCGTTATGTTAAGTCACAAGGATGCGGAAATGAAACTTATGATGTTTTGACGCAGAAAGAAATTAATAAAAACGAAACTACATGCAAATGCAGTTATTGTCTTTCGATGAAAAGCAACTTCTATACAGGTTCTACGAGATTAAAAATTGTATTTTTCTTTTCAAATAGCAAACTCACACTCACAAAAATTATGAAAATGACTAAATGCTAAAGTGCACCTAATGCAAATCACTACAAGCATGCAAATCCTACGATGCAAAATCTCCTAAAGCAGAGTGAAATTTCCCAAAGGCTCCTTCAGTTTTAACTCTTTTTGGTTGTCTAGAAATCTAGTTCCCGAAATCAAGAACTCTTAATATGAAGACACCAAAAACACTTAAAATCAAGAGGAAGAAATCAATGACAACTCCTCCCCAAAATCAAGCCAAAAACCAAAAGCAAGAAACCTCACAAAAGCTTCAAAAGATATAGCAAAACGAAAACGAAAATGCAACGACAAAAGCAAATAACAAGACAAAATGTTTTTTGAGCCTTTGAAATGAAAAATCAAAAAGCAAAGCAAATGTTTTTTGATATTTTGAGTTTTGTAACGAAAGAGCTCGAAAATACCAAACGAAACTATCAAATTCCAAGCCAAACACCACTGAATTTCAAGTAAAAACTTCAACAATGCTCCAAACCTTATAAGGCTAACTAGTAGCAAGATCAATAAGAGCAAAAGAAGACAAGAAAACTTAGTCACTCAGCCTAGAAGAATAGTAAAAACTTTCCGCGAACAAAAACTTCGAAGAAGCAAGAAAAACTCTTCAAAAGTTGCAACAAGACCTAGCCTACTGAACTCAAGAAAACCAATCAAGAAATGAGCAAAAAACATAGTGCAAATCGAACCACAAAGATAGGAAAGAGTAAACGAGCAGGAGCTCTCTGTTCTGATGAATCAGAACATCCAAGAATGCCCAGAAAGCGATCTTGGTACCCAAACCAGAAGTGCCAGCACCAGAAACAACACTTTGCCAAAAATACTAGTTTTCAATCAAACGAAAGAGAGAAAATACCAAAGACCACCTTCTTCACAATCCAGAGAGTAAGACACTTTAGGAACAGGTCTCCACAGCCAGAAAGGACTAAAAAGTCAATAAATCCAAAAATTCAAAATCTTCCTAGGTATACACTACTTCATAGTTTAGCAACAAGCGTGCATACGCAACTGTGCTAAAGGAAGCACGCGTATACGCGACTTCCTTTAGAAAAACTTGCGTGTATACGCGACTGTGTGCAGGAAAAAGCGCGTATATAAAGGTAAATAATGAAAAAACAAAAAGGATCAAGCCTGGATAAGAAACCAGGACTTTAGATTGACTGAGAAAAAATAAACTGGACTGCAAATGAAAGTTAAAACTGTCAGCAACCTATCAAACAGCTGAAACCACCCAACAGGGGAGTCACAAGAATGTGATCCCCAGCGGAGTCACCAGTTTTGTTTCTGGGAAAATCACGCTAGAGGTTCGTTGGGTTACAACCTCCACAGAGCAGGGGCATGCTACTTAAGAAGGACTCACACAACCATACATGTTTATGAAAAACTAAATAAAGTAGATCGAGGAAGTTACCCATAGGTCCTACGGTTGAAGCAGATCCCGTGGGGTCCAAACCCCCAGCAACCGTCCTTCCTTCTTAACCTGAAAGACAAGAAGAAACAAGCACGAAGAACTGGTTGTACAACATATATCTACTCTAAATGTTAGTGAAATCCATATAAAACATCAGATAAACCATAATGAATGCTTAAATAACAATATTCTCATATATGTAAGCAGACACTAACACGTATATTTCGGGAACAAGATGGTACTTCTGTATTATAAATAGCATGTACAGAAATAACAAGTGGAGAGATCACCTGAATCCTTCCACGATCTTCGAGCAGACCGTCATCCGGATCCGTCCCGCCCTTGCCTCACTAAGATTCCTTCCAAACTGGTGCATACGAGATGACATATAGGGAGATGAGCATCTCAAGGAAACAAGGGTTTCTTGTAATGAACTGGGAAAGTGCAGGAGGCACGGGGAATCAGACTTGGATAGGGAATACCAATAGAGTATAATATCAATAAATTCTCTCTCTCCCTTAGGCCATGCACATGAGGGGCTTTTATACTCCCTCCAAGTAGTTTCAACAGTTGGAAACAGTTGGCTACGTGCTGGGGTGGTTGAACTACCTTAGTAACCATCAACCCAGCCCGAAAATAGGGAATTTTTATATATTTTTTCATGATTTTAATGGCATAAATTTGTCCAAGTCTGTAGAAATGGGTGCCCAAAGCCATAAAAGCAATCATGAATCATATGAAGGTGAGAAATGATGCTATAACACTAGATAGTGTCGTATTTCCCAGCAGTTGTGCATGTAACAATTGCATATTCAGTGGAGGAGCTAGAACTCAAGTTTGGAGCTTTGGAATCAGGGGAAGGGACCAACCCTTCAGTTAGTGAGATGAGTGGGTGCTATTGCAGAAAATAGATCATTATTTCAGCCCCATATCAGCAGTTTTATCTAGGGAGAGCGTAACTCAACCAACAGGGGTGTAGTGTGCAACCCAAAAAGGGTTGAAATTAGAGACTCAAAATCTGGCCAAAAAATTTCTAGGTTTTTTGAATATAATGCGTGGTTAAAATACCGAATCTTTATGAACACTCCAAAAGCCTCTCACACATAGATCCTCTTCCCAACAACAATATTTTATACTTTACAGTGCTAAGTTTGATTAGTTTATTTCAACCATGTTGTGGCTTGAGTGCATTCCTTTTGGAGAACTATGTACTTACATTGTTGTTGATACATAATGATATGGATCAACTATTTCTGCTAATGTTTTAATGTCTTAATGTTATATTTCGGTATTTCCAACATTTAACAATTTTGTGCTTACATTTTGGTTATTTTCTTGATTGAAATGTTATAAATGTTCTATATTCCTTTCTTTCCCATTTTGGGATATTACATCTTCCATCGGAATGTACCAAAGTAACATAATGCGCCTCTGAACACAATTTTAGAGATGGTGGTACCAAATGTCTATATGCTTGGATCTATCATGGAATACTGAATTAACCGAGAGTTTAATGCAACTCTGTTTATGAAAATGTATCTCCGTCGGATCCATCTGAGAATTAAACAAACCAACTAGAATCATCCTCATCCAGACGGCCTCACATGTAGCCTAACTGGCTACCATGTACTCTGCCTTGGCTGAACTGAGTGCCACAGATCTCTGCTTCCTGTTGTACCAAGAAACTGTTGTCGAACCTATGCTAAATATCCCTCCTGATGTGCTCTTTCTATCTGATGGACTGCCTGCCCAATATGCATTGGTGAAGCCTTGAAGCTTCACTCCCTATGTCTGTCTGTACCATAATCCATACTCTATAGTACCCCTGAGATATCTTAAGACATGATTCCCCTCCTTCCAAAATATCTTGGTCAACTTAACCATAGCTTGACTCAGATGGTTAACTGCGTAGAAAATTTCTGGTATGGTGTTCACCAAGTACATCAGTGAAACCAAAAGCTTCCTGTAAATAGTAGCGTACACTACCTCACCTAAAGTAGCATCCTCCTTCCTCCAGTTTCCTTGAAGAGGAGTCTCCATGGGTTTAAAACTCTCCATGTGAAAGTTACTCAAAATATCTTTGGCATACTTGCCTTGAGAAATAAATATCTCACCATCCCGTTGCCATATTTCCAAAACAAGGAAATAGTGAAGAAGTCCCATGTCCTTCATCTCAAACTCTTTTGTGAGATCCTCCTTGCAAGAAGTTATGAGTTGCTCGTCACCTGTCAAAATTAGATCATCAACATAAAGTACGATAATCAAGAGCTTACCATCAACCACAATCTGGTATAGGTTCGCATCCGCTTCACTCTTCGTGAAGCCCAACCCGGTGAAATAGCTATCAATCCTGGTGTACCAAGCATGAGGTGCTTGCTTCAGCCCATATAGTGCTCTCTTGAGTTAGCACACATGCGACTGACTGTCAAAGGTCTCAAGACCTTTTGGCTACTCTATGTACACTTCTTCCTCAATAAATCCATTGAGAAACAAAATTTTCACATCCATCTGATGTATCTGCCACCCCATCTGTGCTAAGAGTGCAAGGATAGATCTAATCGATGAGTATCTCGCAACTAGTGTGAAAGTCTCCTCCTAGTCAATCCCCTCAACTTGTGAGAATCATCAAGCTACCAATCTAACTTTATAATTCTCCACACTCCCGTATGTTTCCTGCTTCACCTTATAGATCCATCTAGATCCAACCACTGATTGTTTGACTGGTCTTGCGAAAACTTCCCATGCACTATTCTTGAATATGGAGTCATAATCCTCAACTATGGCATCAACCCAAATTGGTTTCTGCACTGCTTCCTCAAAGGAGGATGGTTCTATCACAATACACTTGCTAATAAGTGTTGAGCCCTAAAAATGTCCTTTCCTTTCATCAAATTTCACTCCATTCCATTTTTCCTTTATTAGCTATAGGCTTAAAAGATCAATAGGAATGATTAAAATCACTTTAAGAATGCCTGCAATGACTGACTTATTATGCTTTTGTGGTTTTGTTGTCATAGTGATTTTTTAGCAGACTTAGCTACATAATAAAGTCATTCTGTAGCTAGTCGCATATTCCGTAGCCATATTTATGTTTACACAGGTTACAGGTGTCATTTGAGGGAAAGACACATATGGTTAAATTCCAGAACTCTCCTACATCATTCCTTGTTCTCCACGAAGGCTGAGAAAAAATCTGAAAGTGGTTATGCACGTGGACAAAGCCAAAACCAAGAAGCAGACTTCTACAAGGATAAGGACTCTGCAGATGTCTTCATAAAAATACGAGTCCTCAACAGGAGTTCTAGTTTGATTTTGATTATAAAAGACACCTATGCCTATTTCTACTCAATGAAAGTTATGTATTTTCTTATAAAAATAACTCGGTGAATCGAGAAACAGTTAGTTGATGTTTTGTTGTTAGTTCTCAAAGACTGTGATACTCTGTTTCTGAGCATTTTTCCTTTAATGAAAGAAATATAACTTTAATGCATGACCTGAAGCAACTTTAAGGAGTTAAGGATTCATGTGCCAATCTGATGGTAGAGGGCCCCTACTGTCCAAAAGGCTTTGTGCATATTTTCTAGATAAGTGACCTTTAACTCTGCTTTGTTCTTAACTTAGGCAGTTTTCTGAGTTTATCCTCTTGCATCATGCTTATGTCATTTACTTACATCGAATATTATAGTCAATCTTGTTCTCATGAGCTGTTCCAATATATCACTAATGCATGAATGAGATATAGCTGTAGTACTCTTGAGTTAATTGCATTTTAGTTCAGTTCTGTTCAATGCATTTCAGTTCTATTAGTTAATTGCATTTCAGTCCTGTTAATTAGACTTAAAAGACCCTCATTATTTTATAATCTTCTCTTGTTCTTAACTTCTTCTAACACATCATTATCATATGAACAAGAATTAGTTATATCATTTTGAGCTCTTGACTGTTCTGCAATTTCTCATACTTTTACAAACAGCCTTTTTCCCAATTTGTTCCAAGAAATCTCTAACCTTTGAACGAGGCTTAATAGTAACATTTTGAGTTGCAGAAGGATTTAATTCTTGTGTCATAAGTTATTTTAGCATAGGGTTCCTTACTATGTTGCAGATAATCTTTTCTCAAAATATTCCAACAAATTTCTAACAACGGATGAGATTTTCTCTATGATATTTTAAGTTGTTGTTTACTAAAGAGAACCTCATTTCATCAAACTAATCCTTTTCTCAATTTGTTCCAACATACCTCTAATGAAATGAATTGGACTAAGTTTAATGTTATGAGTTACTTTTCTTATCAGCTTTACAATTTGTGGATTAGCATTTTCTGTTCTTAGGTGTCATTCATAGTTTAGAGTAGATTTTATTCTGTTTTAGTGTGATCAGTAACTTCTCTTTGCTAGAAATTCAGTTCTTTTCCCCTTAGTATAAAAACAAAAAACCAAAAACACCAAAAAAAGCACTAAGCACAACGAAGTAGGAAGAAGATACCTAGGCACATATGGTGCACTTCACTTCAACAGTTTACTAGCTCTGGTTGACAATTTATGACATCAATTTAGGAACACTAAGTTGAGTAGACATTTTGGCCCCGTTGCCGAGGAAGTGTAACTAGGTAGCCTTATTTCTAACCTCTTAAATACAATGATATGCGTAGAGAAGGAGACTCAAGGGGTAGATTTATAAGAAGCAGAAGCCTGATTCCTAGAACACCACTTGTTCCACCAAGACCAAGAGGCGGCACACCTCCAACTCAAACCCACATCGCATACTATACTGATCATAGACTCCCAAAAGACTTAAGATCAGATATTCCATTAGAAATACCTTCCACTTCATCCACTGAACCTGTCTTAGAAGAATATTCAAGGACCCCTGCTAGAGACATAAACTTTTCCACTTCCACAGAAGAATCAACCATGGAAGAAGAAGGGGGAGGAGGAGTCTTTAATGGAGAACATACACTATTTGGAGGAGGTAGACGTAGAGGTAGAGGAGAAGGAGGTAGAGGTGCAGAAGGAGAAGGAGGTAGAGGTGAAGAAGGAGGAAGAGGAAGAGGTAGAAGGGAAATGGGAAGATCTTTTGGGTTTCCTATAGTAGATGAAGAAACCAATGGAACTATGAAAAATATTTCACCCTCTGTCCTTCCAAACTTTTATGGACTCAAAAGTGAAGATCCTGAAACCTTCCTATTTGAATTTGAAGTCCTATGTAGAACCTATGATTACTTACAAGATGCCCAAAAACTTAAACTATTCCCTTCAACATTGAAAGGAGCAACATTAAAATGGTTTATGAGTTTAATCAACAGTTCTATTAGGACATGGGAAGACATGAAACAGGCATTTCTAGAGAGGTATTTGGACTACTGTATGCCAGTCAACCATAAGGAGGAAGTGTTTAAAATGCTACAAAAAGAGGATGAAAATATGGAAGATTTGTTGGAAAGGTTTAACTATAACATCAAGAGAGAAAAAATGGAAAACTTAGATCAAGATACTTTGAAAGCTCTCTTGTTGAAGACAATTAGGGATGAATGGCTAGATATCCTTAATATGATGGGAAAAGGGGATATATCTCAGCTCACATTACTTGAAATAGCTGAATTATGTATCAACCTTTTAAGAGGGAAATCTAAAACTGTAAAAGGACCAAGAGACCCTACTCTTGCAAGGGCAAGTAAGTCTGCTTCTAGGACAATAAGTAGGTTAGAAATAGGACATATGCTTTATGAATTCAAATCTGACATTTTAGGGAGTCTTAATGAACAAATAGACACCCTTAAGTTATAAAACAAGAAAAAAGCTGAATCTGATGCCTTAGCAATCTTTTGTCCCAAATGTAGAAAGAAGCATGCCTTAAGAGAGTGCCATTTGGATGCAAAAATAATAGAGACTTGTGTAATTTTTTTCAGAAAAACATGAGACCAAGAGTTGTCCTTCACTTCTTGGTCCTAAAGCTATCTTTCAAGAAGAAACCCCTACAAATTCCACAGATTCTCTCAATTTTGTCTCTAGGAGGCCTTGGCAAGGACCTCAAACACAAGGATTCCATGATCAGCTGTATAATCAACCACCACCAAATTGGAATTCTTGGCAGCAACCTTGGCCCCAATTCCAAAATAAATCTCAAACTTGGGCACAAGGAGTACAAAATCCCTATGGAAGATACTCTCAGTATTATCAATATCCACCAACTTATCCACCATATCCATATTTCCCTCCTCAACAAAATCCTCAACAAAATCCACAACATCAAAATCCACCACTTCCATTACCATTTCCTCAGAAATCAAATCAGTTACCTGCCCAACCCATACCAAACCCCAACAATAAAAATCCTCAGAACACATACATGATAGAAGGCCAACAATTCCCAACCTATTTGATTACTCCTTTAGACCTTAATGATGTTCAACTTAGGTCTGGAAGAATACTTGAAAAGAAGAAACCTTTTGTAATCATACAAGAGCAAAACAACTCTGAGGAAGATTATCTATGGGTAAATAAAAGTCTTGAAGAGAACACATCTTTTCAAGACCCAAATATTGAAAAATCAAAACAAAAGGAACCAATAATTTCAGCTCCTATGTTAGAGAAGCCATCAACATTCACTTCTACACCTCCCTTTCCAGAAATATTACAAATTGATAAGGGTGTAGAAAAACAAATTATGGTGCCTAATTATGATTTCCTAGATGAGCTAAGGAATGTCTGTATTAAGATCCCATTACTACAAGCCATCAAGGAAATTCCAATCTTAGCAAAGACAATAAAGGAGTTGAGCATGAAAAAAATAAGAAAAAGAATAAAAGAGACAAAGAAAATTCAACTGGTAGGAAAAATAGCAGACATCATGATGGGTAAGATTGCTATTCCAAAGTATCTAGATCCAGGAAATCCAGTTGTTAAAATACACATCAATGGAACTGAGATCCAAAGCACACTTATTGATTTAGGAGCAACAATCAATATCATGAGTAGACAAATCATGGATAAACTAAAACTTCCTAATATTCTTTTTACACCCACATTATTACAATTAGCAGACAGATCTATGATTAAACCTGATGGGGTAATAGAAGACATTCCAGTGTCCTTAGATTCTTGGGAGTATCCTGTGGATTTTATGATCCTAACTCCTAAAAATAATCTAGGAGGACATCCTATAATATTAGGAAGACCTTGGTTAGCTACAGCTGATGCTTTCATTAGCTGTAGATCCGGTGATATGTGTTGGTGTCCCGTGTTTTGATAGTTTGGCAAATCAAAAGGCAAGGTAACATCAGAACCAATCTTTAGAGTCCCAAGATCTAGTCCTCCTGTTCTCAGAGAGGGATCTCTCGAAAGTTTGTTTGCAAAGGTTTATCTTGTGTGCTTAAAATATCGGTTTTAGACTAGTTATTAAGTGCAGGTATTTATTTGTTTGTTTGGTTGGGCTGGAATGATACAGCAGAACATGAAAGGCCTAGGAAAGATATATAGGATAGAGAAATATCTGGTTCATTGGGAAATGGAGTCAAAAAGAGGTCATAACATACTCATCAATGGATATGGGATATCAAAGGGCAAATCTAACTTGGCCACAAGATCCTTTTGTTTTTGGAATGAGATGAACATTAATGATTTGGAAAGAGTGGTTTAATTCTCAACAAAGGGAATTTGAAAGCATTTTTTGAACAATAAAGAGTTCTTTGATAGACAGGGCTAACCATAAATTCTACAAATCACACCTTTAAGCAAATAATGATTTCAAACTTTTAAAATGAAATCTAAGATTCGGGGAACACCCTATTTCCTCAAAGATTTTATTTCAAATGACTTAGAAAACATAAATGATTCACTGATAATTGCAGTCATAGAAGAGGGAACGCCTAATACATCTATGATTACAACTATAAAAGACCTTCAAAACAATTGTTCAAGCAATGACAAAGGGAAAGATCGAAACAGACCTCTTTGAATAACTTAAAACAATGGTACTTCAAAGGTAGACGTCAATAAGAGCTTTCAAGTGATAGCAGATAAGCAGGGAGAACCATAAATCATGCTGAAACCAACTATTTGAGCTATTATAGAAATAAACAAGCATGAGGAATAAAGAGAGAGATTTAAGACTATAAAATACCTCAGCAGAAGAAAACATAAAACAGTGAAGGATGAATAGGTCTAAGGTGCTTCCAGGAGTCATTTCTTAGCCTAATAATTTCTATCCTACTGCAGTAAGAAGTTATGGAACATAATGAAAATAGGGGAAAAACATAAAACAGTTCAGAATACTTCACCAACAGCCAAGCTCATGGATCCAATGATAGAGCCTTCTCAGAAACAAGCATGCAACAACATCATCACGACCTCCAAGACTTCAATTTGTTCTTCAACTTCAACGGACTATGTATTTATTTCAAAGAGTTTCAGTATCACAACTTGTGATCAAACAACAACCAACAACCAACCCTTTACTCATCTTCTACAAAAGTATATATAGAATAAAGAGGAGGTGAGATCTGATAAAATATCTCCAATTACAATTAATACAGACTTAATGGATTCTTGGCCTTTGGGGGGCTCAATGAAGAAACTTACATGGGTGTACTCTGTATTAAATGTTTACATAAATATTTAAGCTCGGTGAGAGCTTTTGTTGACCTTTGACGCTCTGTGTGGCGTCGAAGTAACTCTGCAGATATTTCTTGCATTGAAGTTTCTTGCAGAAGTAACTCTTCGGTTGTGTTTTGAGACAAATATCTGATCCCGATCAATAAATTCGGCTTCTGATTGAATACTTTGAGGCACAGGTGGCATCGTGGTAGCTAGAGGGGTCAATTTGCCTCAATTGTGGTGGTGGAAGCGCTCCTGTTGATAAAAAACTTAAGATTTTATTTAAACTGTGTTTTAAATCAGGGATTAGGCTTTTGATAATCATTCTTAGCCGTGATCCCCGCAAAATCTGTCTTTAATCCTCTGTTCTGATAAATTTTGGCCTTCGTCATTGATACTCTCTGCCTGTGCCCGATTCATGGTTTTTGCTGGTATGCAGGGCTACGCATGGGCGATATGGCATCAATGCCTGAAGAAACACTGATGAAACGTGTTTTTAACATCCTGCGATGATTTTATTTGATGAATCGAAGGCAGGAAGATCGTCATCCTCCGCCCTAGAATTTTCTTCGAAAATGGCAAGAAAACCATTTAAACCCTGCAAAATACAAAAAACTATTATAAAATCCTGCATATATAGTTTTACTGCTTCAAAAGGCACATGGAGGAAGCATGGCCATTGGATGGCATCATCCAACGATCAGGATTGAATGGAGAAGGCGGAAGAAAGATTAAATTAGCACCATCGATCGCGCAGAGATCGACAGTCGGGAGCAAAGGGGAAAGTAAAAAACGGAGAATCGTTGATTGGGCGATGGAATCATGGTGATGGAATATGGACCGTCGATCTGCAGATCAGATCGACGACAGAGATTAACTGGATGGCGCGCCGTAGCCCGGTTAATGATTAGGCATCTCCGGTGAGCGATAGCCGTTGGATGGCCTGCCCCTGATCGGACGGTGGATATCAATATCGCCGGGCGTCCACATCCGATCGATAATGCGCGATGGGCAAGTGGTTTTGAAAAATTACACGGGACGCGTGTCATGCGATGTATGGAATCGCTGGCGATCGGGGGAAAACAACTTTCGCCCAAAGGCAGTGCGATGAATACCGCCGATTTTGGGCAATCGGCTTATGGATGGCAGGGACCATAGGGAGACGGACTCCACACCGTCGATCTACAGATTAGATCGACAGTGGAGGTTAATTTGAAATTCGGACCGGCGGATAAGTTATAAAATAATTAAAAACCTAAGAATCAAAATAACCAAAGGTTTTAATACTTCGGGCAAAGAAATATTTAAAGGCTTGGCGCCCGACTGCGGGGCCTTAGGGCGCATGGGAGGATGATATGACCGGGGGCTAGAAAGGAGGAGCTAATCGCATCAGAGTTTTTAGAACCACGGAAAAATACTTGCGCCTTTGGAATTTAGCAATGCGATAAGCACTATGAGGGGTTTAGCAGCTGGTTCTAGGGTGCGGGCATGTGGGGGAAGTGGTTGAGACCTGGCCCAAAGGGGCTTAAACCCTTATGCACAAACATGTGTTTTTTATGGATTTCCAATGCTTTCAAAGGGATTCGAGGGTCTCAGTAAGGCTTAAAAGAGTGAGTCTCAAACGTTATAAAAATGGGTTTTTATGAATGGAAGAAGAGAACTCATGAAAAATAGAGGAATTTTATGGAGAAACAGGGAAGCAAATGAAGGTTAGTTTTGGAAGAAGGGGAAAAGGGAAATGGTGCTTGCAGCAGTATTCTGGCTTGGAGATCAGCAGGTTTTTTGAGTTCTGAAGGGAAACAACAGTGAAGTTTTGGACAGAGGAAAGGCATGAAGCCTTCAAGAGTCTTCAAGAGCCAACACTTTTTAATAATAAAATTTGTTCCTTGAAGGCTCAAAAAGTCTTAGCCACCTTTTGCTATAACATATATTATAGGTGGCTAACAATATGTACATCTCTGATGGTAGTTCAACCAAGAAATTTACCTTGTATCCTCCAGCAAAAACAATTATAGAATTAGATGATACTCAATGGATTGAGGATGAAGAAGACATACAACCTCTCTTCACAATTTCAGAAATTAGTGAAGATAGCTAGATTCTAAATACCTTAGAAAATTTTCAATCCTCTTCGGAATACAAAAATGAACAATTTCAAGAAGAATCCAACATTGAGTTTTTATCATCAAGACATATGTCTCTTTACTCCATGGATAAATTTGGTAGCTCTACAATTGAGATATTTCCAGGTAAAACTTTAAACATAAGCAAGAACCTAGAGAAATCTCAACAAGAAAAGCTAGTCAAGATATTACAGAGACATTCTTCTGCATATGCATGGGAGTACACTGATATGATTGGGATAAGCCCTAAGACTTGCACTCATCACATCTACATAGAGGAAAATTGTAAACCAATCAGACAACCTCAAAGACGGACGAATCCAAACCTTAGGGAGATTGTTAAAGAAGAATTGCAGAAATTGTTAAATGTCAACTTTATCTTTCCCATTTCAGATAGTCAGTGGGTTTCTCCTTTGGTAATTGTGCCAAAGAAAAATGGTAAATGGAGGGTATGTATTGACTACCAGGAATTAAACAAAGCTAATCTTAAAGATCATTTTCCCCTACCTTTCATAGATCAGGTGTTAGATACATTAGCTGGCAAAAAGTACTTCTCATTTTTAGATGGGTTTAGTGGTTATGATCAAATTTAAGTAGCACTTGAAGATCAAGACAAAACCACATTTACCTGTCCTTGGGGTACCTATGCTTACCGAGTATTGCCATTTGGACTATGAAATGCACCTACAACATTTCAAAGGGCAGTACTAGGAATATTTTCAGATCTAATACATGATTGTGTAGAGGTATATATGGATGATTTCACAGTCTATGGAAACACATTTGAAGAAGCCTTAGCAAACTTGGAAAAAGTTTTAAAGAGATGTAAAGAAGAAAATATTTCACTAAGCCATGAGAAGTGTTTTATGATGTTTACTGAAGGGATTGTTTTAGGGCATCACATTTCAGGGGATGGGATTAGAGTTGATGAGTCAAAAGTTGAAGTCATCTCTAACTTATCTGTTCCAAGTTGTCAAAAATATGTTAGGAGTTTTCTAGGATTTACAGGGTATTATAGAATATTTATAGAAAACTTCACCAAGATAGCATCTCCACTTTTCAAATTACTCACCAAGGACTGTGACTTCAAGTGGAATCCTGATTTCCAGTTAGCCTTTGAGACCCTGAAAACAAAAATCTCTGAAGCACCTATTTTAAGGCGACCTAACTGGAAATTACCTTTTCATATTTCAACAGATGCCTCAGATACAACTTTAGGAGCTGTATTGGGACAAAAAGACCTGATTCCTTATGCCATCTACTATACAAGTAAAAATTTGACCCCTTCGGAGTTAAATTATACTGTAACTGAAAAAGAGTTCTTAGCTGTTGTTCATGCCATAAATAAATTCAAACACTATATAACAGGCTATGAAACTTTTGTTCACACAGATCACTCTGTAATTAAATATCTAATGAAAAAATCAATTACTAATAGCAGAGTCATAATATGGTTATTGCTTTTATAGGAATTCAAGATCACCATTCTAGATAGGCCTAGGAAACAAAATACAGTAGCTGATTTCCTATCTAGACTCCAAAACATTAAAGACAATACTCCAGTTGAAGATCAATTCCCTGATGAATATATTTTTTCAATTTCTACTCAAACTCCTTGGTTTGCCGACATTGCTAATTATCTAGTTTCAGGGAAATTTCCTTCAATAATGAATGCAAGAGACAAAAGAAAGATCATTTATGACAGTGAAAAATATTCATGGGTTGCTAATGAGTTATACAAAACAGGTCTAGACTTTTTCATTAGGAGATGTGTTCGAGAAGATGAGATGCCTGAGATCCTGAAGGCATGTCATGATGAACCTTGTGGTGGACACTTTGCTGATAAAAGGACAACTTATAAGATCCTTCATTTAGGATACTATTGGCCATCCCTCTTTAAAGATGCTAAAGAGTATGTCAAAAGGTGTGACAGCTGCCAAAGGGTAGGGAAACCTTCTCCTTCAGGTGAGATGCCATTGCAGCCTCAGGTAGATATTGAACCTTTTGAGAAATGGGCTTTAGATTTTGTAGGACCTATTAGTCCTCCATTAAGACAAAATAAATATATATTAGTTTGCACTGATTATGTTACCAAATGGGTAGAGGCTAAGCCATTACTTTCTGCTACTGAAGTATCTGTAGTTAATTTTCTTTTTGAGGATATTTTTACTCGTTTTGGTGTCCCAAGAGAAATTGTTACAGATCAAGGAGCTCAATTCACATCAAGGCTAGTGGAACAAATGGTGGAGAGGTATAAAATCAGACACAGAAAATCTACTCCCTATCATCCACAAGCAAATGGCCAAGTGGAATCTACTAATAAGGTCATTGAAGGGATCCTAACAAAGACTATTCATTTACATAGAAGAGATTGGGAAGACAGGCTTCCTGAAGCCTTGTGGGCCTATAGAACTACATGGAGAAGCACAATAGGTCATACCCCTTATGAACTTGTTTATGGAAAACAAGTCTTGTTTCCCATAGAGTTTCAGATTCAAAATTTTAAAATGGTAGTCCAGTTAGGACTTGATCTAATAGAAGCACAAAAGCATAGATTGGAGCAGATTAATGAATTGGATGAGATCAGACAGGATGCATTCAAGAAAAAAAATATAGTCCAACAGCAAAGGACTAGATGTCATGATAAGTACATTAAGGAAAATAAATTCAAAGAAGGTGACTGGGCCCTCTTGTTTGATTCAAAGTTCAAAGATTTTCAAGGTAAATTCCAAACACATTGGCTTGGGCCATATGAAATTGTGAAATTTTTTGACAATGGAGCAATAAAAATTAGGACAATAGATGAAGATAAGGTGACTTTTCTTGTAAATGGTCATAGATTGAAACTGTATCATAAGCCACTTTCAAGAGAAGAATTTGTCAAGAGATTCCAGGAGAACAGTGATGTGAAGTTAATGAAGAAGAATCCTTCTTCTTCATCAACTTAATTATATTTCCTTAAATCAGATGCTAAAAAAAAAAAAAAAAATTAAAAAAAAATAAATAAATAAAATAAAATAAAGTATAAACATGAAAACTAATAATTGATTAGCATGTTTATATAGAAAAGATAAGGTGAAAATCAAAATCCTTCTGACACTTTAGCTTTTCAAAATTGTCCTTTTCCTGCAAATAACTATCATAAAATCATAATTGCAGGCTTATTTTACATATCACATTCCACTTATGATCCATTTCATTCCATCATATCTCACTTCATCCATATTTCATTCACTCCATTCATCCATACTTCATTCACTCCATTTCATGATTCATCTCATTTCATTTCAGATTTTCAAAATTTATCTTTTTTCTGCAATTGAGTATTACAAATCATAAGTTGCAGGCCACTTTTCATATTTCATTCCACTCCACATTTATGATCCATTTCATTCCATCATATTTCACTTCATTCATGCTTCATTCCACTATATTTCATGATCCAATTTTTTTTGTATACTTCATTCCATCCATATTCAAATCATTTCATTCCTTGTCTCAAAGCTTTTACAGGTACATTCTGCAGCCAGATATTCTGCAACCAGACATTCTGCAGCCAGACATTCTGCAGCCAGACATTCTGCAGCCAGATATTCTGCAGCCAACCATTCAGCAACCACTTGTTTAGCAGCAAATTGATCCTGCACACCTACTTCAACAAGAAAAATCAAAAGGATTATGAAGACTGAAAGATCAATAATTTTCAAAGGAAAGACAAAGCATATTAAAACAACAAAAATCAAAAGAAAGGCTAAGGTAAGATTGTGTGAAATTATTATGATAGCATATTATGAAAGATATAGTATGGTTAAGTCATATGTATGTTTCATAAAGTTATTTTGATTATTCATATTGATCAAGCCTATCATAAAATCCTTGAACAAATCCCTTCCATTCCACTGCATATCAAATCATCATTTATTAAAAGTTAACGGTCAGTACTTGAAGTGACCTATTAGGTCACGTCACTAACCCGAAATATTCATTGATGGTTTTGAAATCCTCATGAGATTTCTCCACGGTCTTTTACTCCATGACAACTCTCAAACTCAATCATTCGTATGATTTACCCTCACCGTATTTCACTCATCCCATATCCACTTCATGTCATTTTTCCGTAGCCAATTCCTGTCTGCAGAAACAGAGAAGTCATCTTTAGGGTGAAACAACCCTCTACAACCATTTTTACCTCAGATAGGAGAGCAGTAACAGAGCAATAAATTGAAGTTGAGGAAAAGAAGCCATGGGACTTACTATAAGGTCCGATCCAGTCGGAACCAAATATCTAGAAGGTTAGCCACAGATTAAAGAGATGTTACAGCAGGTTGGATGGCTAAAGTTTTTAGAGAAGTTCAATGGATTTCACAAGGAGGTCACCAAGTCATTTGCCTGGTCATTCAACGGGTCAGAAGTTGAAATAGGTGATGTCAAGTTCATTATCACAGAATCCTTCATAGAAGAAGCAACAGAGTTGCCAAGGCAAGGTGAACGATGGTTTAAAAACAAATAATTTCACAATGAAGCATGGAGACAGATGCTAAAAACACCAGGTATGTATATTTCAGTTTTTAAGAAAGGCATTCCTAGTTTAGCCTTGAAAAATAAATGGCGAGATATGTTGCTAATTCTACAAAAAATTATAACCTGTGAAGGAAGGTTTGGCACCCTATATGTTTATCACATTCAGCTTATGATGAATTTCCTAGATGAAGAGATAAATTTACCCGTTTTCTTGCTCCATAGCCTAAAGAGGATGGCTTCTAATGTCCAAAAAAGGGCTCAGTTCTTAGAAACCACCTTATATCATCATGGCCTAGTTAAAATTATAATTGAGCATCATTTGAAAAAGGCAGGAGACAGTTGGGATGAGTTCCTCTTGAGAAATCATTTTGAAGAACCTAAAGAAACTATGTCTGAAGGAAAACCTGTAAGAAGAAGTAGGAGAGGAAAAATTGCCAAATATGTTGAAATTAAAATTGATAAAACAATACAAGAAGACACTAAGGATATTATCTCTGAAAAATTGGCCAAGATAATAAGAAAGGATGCTAAGAAGAGAGGTGAGGGACCATCTAAACTGAGAAGAAGTCATAGGCTTAAAGGCATATTGAAGAAGACAGGAGTTAAACAAATAGGAATCATAGATATTGAAGATGAAGAGACACCAATTGACAGATCTCATGAGTATCAGTACGAAGAAAATCCTGATAGAGGAACTCTGGAGGTAGACCCAGCCCAACAACAGATCTATAATTATGTTGAATCATTAGAAAAAAGAGCCTCAGAAAACAGAGAAAGAACTCCTAGCCCACAAAAATCTTCAATTGAAGTGATGAGAAGAGACAAATATGAATTGGAAGTACTCAATAGGCATATAAAAAATGAAAACAAAATTTTAAGGGAACAAGTCAAACTGAAAAGTGACATGAACACAACTCTCTCTCTGCAAATGGAAAAATTGTACAAGGCTAGTGAGAAACTGAAGAAGAAAAACAAGAATTTGAATAGGGCACTTATAAATCCGAGGTTCAAATTGGTCATAAGGAAACCTAGAATGCCATTGAACACCAAGCAAAGAAGAAAAAGGAAGCTAGATGTCTTGGCTGAAGTTTCAGAATGAATGGATTGATTGCATGAGGACATGCAAAATTTTTGCAGTGGGGGTATGTTGAACCCTAAAAATGTCCTTTCCTTTCATCAAATTTCACTCCATTCCATTTGTCCTTTATTAGCTATAGGCTTAAAAGATCAATAGGAATTATTAAAATCACTTTAAGAATGCATGCAATGACTGACTTATTATACTTTTGTGGTTTTGTTGTCATAGTGATTTTTTAGCAGACTTAGCTACAGAATGTAGTCATTCTGTAGCTAGTCGCATATTCCGTAGCCATATTTATGTTTACACAAGTTACAGGTGTCATTTGAGGGAAATACGCATATGTTTAAATTCCAGAACTCTCCTACATCATTCCTTGTCCTCCACGAAGGCTGAGCAAAAATCTGAAAGTGGTTATGCACATGGACAAAGCCAAAACCAAGAAGCAGACTTCTACAAGGATAAGGACTCTGCAGATGTCTTCAGCAAAATACGAGTTCTCAACAGGAGTTCTAGTTCGATTTTGATTATAAAAGACACCTATGCCTATTTCTACTAAATGACAGTTATGTATTTTCTTATAAAAATAACTCGATGAACCGAGAAACAATTAGTTGATGTTTTGTTGTTAGTTCTCAAAGACTGTGATACTCTATTTCTGAGCGTTTTTCCTTTAATGAAAGAAGTATAACTTTGATGCATGACCTGAAGCAACTTTAAGGAGTTAAGGATTCGTGTGCCAATCTGATGGTAGAGGGCCCTTACTGTCTGAAAGGTTTTGTGCATATTTTCTAGATAAGTGACCTTTAACTTTGTTTTGTTCTTAACTTAGGTAGTTTTCTGAGTTTATCCTCTTGCATCATGCTTATGTCATTTAATTACATTGAATATTACAGTCAATCTTGTTTTCATGAGCTGTTCCAATATATCACTAATGCGTGAATGAGATATAGCTATAGTACTCTTGAGTTAATTGCATTTTAGTTCAGTTCTGTTCATTGCATTTCAGTTCTATTAGTTAATTGCATTTCATTCCTATTAATTAGACTTAAAAGACCCTCATTATTTTATAAGCTTCTCTTGTTCTTAACTTATTCTAACACATCATTATCATATGAACAAGAATTAGTTATATCATTTTGAGCTCTTGACTCTTCTACAATTTCTCATAATTTTACAAATAGCCTTTTTCCCAAGTTGTTCCAAGAAATCTCTAACCTTTGAACGAGGCTTAATAGTAACATTTTGAGTTGCAGAATGAGTTAATTCTAGTGTCATAAGTTATTTTAGCATAGGGTTCTTTACTATGTTGCAGATAATCTTTTCTCAAAATATTCCAACAAATTTCTAACAACGGATGAGATTTTCGCTATGATATTTTAAGTTGTTGTTTACTAAAGAGAACCTCATTACATCAAACTAATCCTTTTCTCAGTTTGTTCCAACATACCTCTAATGAAATGAATTGGACTAAGTTTAATGTTATGAGTTACTTTTCTTATCAACTTTACAATCTGTGGATTAGCCTTTTCTGTTTTTAGGTGCCATTCATGGTTTAGAGTAGATTTTATTCAGTTTTAGTGTGATCTGTAACTTCTGTTTGCTAGCAATTCAGTTCTTTTCCCCTTAGTAGAAAAACACAAAACCAAAAACACCAAAAAAAACACTAAGCACAACGAAGTAGGAAGAAGATACCTAGGCCCATATGGTGCACTTCATTTCAACAGTTTACTAGCCCTGGTTGACAATTTATGACATCAATTTAGGAACACTAAGTTGAGTAGACAATAAGATCCATGTATCCAGAAAACCTCTCTACAGACTATCTCTGTTTGCGCAGTGAAGTAGGTGCTCCTACATGTTTTATCGCATCAAGTCTCAATCTATCAGATTCCGTGTTGTGCCTTATACCAAGTCTGGTGGATGGCTCTACATGACTATTTTCTGCCACTCCATGATCCTCTACATGTGGCTGCTCCACATCTTGAGGTTCATCCTTTGGAACCAAGAGTTCCTCATATACATGAAAATCAAGCTCCCTCTCAAGGGAAAATGACATGGATTTCTCCTCATCAAATTTTATATCACGTCTCACAACAGTCATCCTGTTGTTTGGAAAATACACCCGACAGTTTTGGGGAGTATCAATGTACCCAAAAAATATCCCAATCTCAGCTGTTGGTTCTAGCTTCTTCCTGGAATATTTTGTCACATGGAATTAGACAGATGAGCCAAAAATTTTAAAATATGAAACATCAGGTTTCTTACCAGAAAAAGCCTCCTCTAGTGTACTCATGCCAAGTATCCGATGAGGACTATGGTTTTGCACAAATACCATTGTGTTGCATGCATCTGCCCACAAATGCAATGGTAGGCCCTAATCATGAAACATCGCTCGTGCCACACCCATAATTATTTTTTTCTTTCTTTCTACGACCCCATTCTGTTGTGGGTTATGAGGCGCAATCAACTCTGTCTGAATTCCATCTTTGCTACAGAAGTTCTTGAATTCATTGGAGATGTACTCACCACCATTGTCACTCGTACGAGCCTTCATATGCTTTATTGTGTCTTTCTCAATTAGTGCTTTGAAATCTTTTGAGAAAATTTGATATTTCTTCTACATGAAGCAGATCCAACACTTTCTAGAAAAATCATCAAAAAAGATCACATAATACATGTGATTTTTTGTCGAATCTATAGAGAATGGTCCACACATTTTTGAGTGAACTCTCTCAAGGATTTCTGCTGCTCGGTTCTCCTTCTCATGAAATGTTGCCTTTGCATACTTCCCCATGGTACTTCCCTTGCATGTGTTTATCTATGCAAGATAACCCTTGGGACGTCCCGTAGTAATCTGTTGCATGACCTTCAAGGCTCCATGGTGTTGATGGCCCAATCTCCTGTGCCATAACTCACCCTCATCCCAACTCACCACTTTGCCTACCTTACTCATCAATGTTGGGCAACCATCTACATCAAGTTCGTAGATTTTCTTCACACTAATCCCAATCTTCTTGGCTTGTCCCGTGGTTTTATGTCGAAGGAAAAATTTCCGTTCACTGAAAACCACATCACAACTTCTATCTTCCAATGTTGCCACTAAAAATAAATTCATTTTCAAGCCTGGTACATGCATTACATATTTTAATAATAAGGGTTTACCTGTCTATCTCTAGAAGGTAACTGTACTAATCCCGGTAGCGCTATACCTCCCGTCATCACCAATTTCAATATGCATTTGGAGGTCCTTCTCCTCCAAGATACTTAAAAGTTCTTTGTCTCTCGTCATGTGGAAATATGCACCACTATCCAAGTACCACATTGATCCCATCGTACTTGAAACCATGCATGCGATGAGCAAGAAGTCCAACTCAAATTGCAAGGCCAATGCCTTACCAGCTGCAGATCTTGAAGCCTTCTTGTTCTTCTTCTTTTGTGGACAATTAGTGGCATAATGTCCATGCTCGTGACTGTAAAAACACTTCACTCTGGACATGTCACGTTTCTTGCCTTCTTTTCCGATCTCAAATTTGGAATAGGATTTCTTTCCCTTCCCCTTCTTCAACTTACCAGCTAAGGCACAATTTTCCTCATCATCCGTCTTGGATGAGGATCCATCCATGGTAATCCGCCTGAATTCTTCTTGCATCGAATACGACCAAAGTTGTTCCTAATCTGGCAACTTCTCCCTCCCATTGATAGAGTCATGATAACAATGCCATCTCTTCGGAAGGCCTAGAAGAGCTAGGCTCACCAAGTCATCATCTGTGACAGTAATTCTGACACTCCCAATCTCATCTCGATATTGGAAAAACTTGGTTAAATATTTCAAAATAATGTTGCCTTTCTCCATTTTGATTTTCCTGAGCTTGTCTTTCAGTGCCAATTTTTTCTAGTCACTACCACTATGAAAAAGATCTTTCTAAGCCTTCCACATTGCATATGGAGTTGCCTTTCCATGGATACTTGAGACAATGTCGTCTCATACTCCCTTCAGTCAGATCCTTCTTGCCTTTACAACCTTATTTCTTCAAGCATCAAGAAGAGAAGAATCTACTGTTGCAGGTTTGGGAATGTCATTATCAATGAATTCTTTCAACCCATTGTCCTCCAAAACATCCTCCATCCTGTCTTTCCACACAATATAATTAGAGTTTCCCTTGAGTGAATACTCCAATCTCAAGCCATTGAAATCCATCTTGATCTGATATCGCACCAAAGAATACTTTTTCAAATTCGAATGTTATTCAGTCACCAAATCAATTTCTTCTCCACTATAGTGATTTCCTACACTTTGATACCATGTAGAAATTATCCAAACAATATGTATATCAATGGATTCAATCCGATCATTCAATATGCTAAATCAAGATACTAAATCCTTCTATAAATAAATTGCGGAAAATAAACATGATCACCATTCACAACAAGTAAAGAAAGAAGCAAATCAAACCACAACATAGATATTTTCCCAGGGAAATCTTGCTACTAAAAACCCCTCTATCTTCTATTTTATATTCACCAAGGAATCATTAAAAAATTACAATGCACTCTTCTCACAAGAGTCTCCGACACTCTCACAACTGTCTCACACTGATCTAGACAAAATAGACCAACACTTAGCCAATTTTCAGCCTCATCCTCCCTTGCTTGCGCAATTCATGTGGAATTCAATCCCTATTATTTAGGAATTTCAGCCTTCCAAAACTGTGCAATTCTCATGGGTAATCCTAAGGTTTTATTATTGCATGCGGGAACCCTACTAATGATACAACTGATAATTATTATCCCTTTAACTTTTGTCTCAATTGGGTCTCCACTGGAACTGACATGCATGCAACCATTAATATTAAATGATCAGTTTCATGACATATCGCTTTGTGTGAATTAAGTCTGATTTAATTTACTTGATCTCTCATTAGTGCAACAAATAGTTACAACTAGTTCAACTGATTTTAACTCAGTTAATTGAGTTAACTGATTTCTCATGCATTAAACTAATTCACTAACTGCAACTCTAACTCCATAACTAATAGAATCACTATACATGCCTCACCAACCACCCTCAACTCAAAATTCATGAGCTAACTAATTTGATGGCACTCAATTAAATATTACAAGTGATTATAAGATAATATTACATTTTATTGTCCAATTTAATTAAGGGAAAATTAAATTAGACACACATTTCTTGTTGACTTTTCAAAATTAATGCCTCAAAGTATGAATATATTTGAGTCTTAAAATTATGAACAAGCGAATAACCATAAATAATGGATGGATTGCATTATAGAAGAATATGATTCTATTATGAGAAATGAAGAATGAGAATTGACATAATTTCCTAAGGATACAATTCCTATGGGCTCAAAATGGTTGTTCAAAACTAAATGTAATGTTGATTGAACTATTGATAATATAAATTTATACTAATACAAAATGGATTTTCATAGGAAGAAGGGAATATTGGGAAGAAAAATTTGTACATATAACTGAAATGAATACCATTAGGATGGTATTCATTGGCTACTAAGCATAATTGGAACCTAAATCAGCTAGATGTCAAGTTAGCATTTCTGAATGGAGAATTAAATGAAGTCTTCTATATTATTTAGATAGAAGGTTATGTAAATAAGGTATACAAACATATTTTTTGAAAGTTAAAGAAAGAATAAGATGGAATCAAACATGCATCAACCTCTTGTTATGTGAAGATTGATAAATTCTTCTTTGAACAAGGTTTTAATAAAACTAAAGGATATCCAAATTTGTACATCAAAAAGGATGAAAAAAGGAAATATTATTTTTATTTCTATATGTATTGATGATCTTATCATAACAGGAAATGCTACCAAGTTAATTAAAAAGATCAAAAGTTTTTTTTCATAAGAATTTTAAATGAAGAATCTTGGAGAGTTTTAATATTGTTTAGGTCTTGAATTTTGGAGAGATAATGGTAGAACCTTGGTTAAAAAAAGTAAATAAATGAAGGAATTAATCATATGGTTCAATATGAATGGATGTAAATTATTATCTACACCATTGGAATAGAATGTTAAATTCAACAGTGATGATGAAAAAAAAGAAGTGAAAGCCATATTCTATACACAATTGGTGGGAACTATGAATTAATTAACTACATCGATGCCAAAAATTACATATTAAGTCATCATAATTGGTAAATTTATGGCTAAGCCACATCAAAGTCACTAGTGGAAAGTAGCCAAGATAGTTGTTTGATATTTGAACGAGGTTGAAGATTTTGGTCTTAAATATAATGTTGAGAATGGCACCAAGAAAGATTCTAATTTAATTTTCCCTTGAATTAAATTAGAATAAAATTGCAATTCCACATCACATGAAAACTTGTACGAGTTAAATAAGTCATTTTGACTTATTTGGTTCAGTTAATTCGAGTTTAGGGTCTAATTTGAGTCAGGTACAGTGGATCCTACAAAATATGAGCCCTGGTTGAGTTTATTTTGAGTTGTAATTAATTAATTCAATTTATCTGAGTTAAATTCAGCTTAACTAGTTCCAACTGATGGAGGAACTATTGAGAGGCCAAAGTGTGGAACTTGAATTTGAACCACATGTTAGGGTCAATCAGATAACTAATAAACCAACCATAAATAACTCATGCATGTCAGATCAAAGAAAGACCTAGTTGAGATTGGAGTTCAAGGGAAGTGTAGTATCAGTTGTATAATTATCCAAATTGTACATGTGGTGCATGTAGTAAGAGGAAGGCCCTATATGTATTGTGTAATTCAAATTGGGAATTTACCTAGTTAATAAGGGCTAGTTACCCAAGGAAACAACACAAGGAAATACCGATCCAGGTAGACAAAAAATTGGTTAAGTATTGGTCTAGGCTTGTCTAGGAAGTTGTGAGACGTATAGAGATAGTGTAGAGGATTATTAGGTTGTAGGAAAGAATTCTAATATTCTCATACTTTATGACTAATGTAATATACAAATAATGGGGTTTTTAGCAGAGGCTTTCCACAATGTGTGATTGAAATTATTTCTCTTTTATACTTCGTGATTGTTTGAATTGGTTTTTGAAATTGGTAGAGAAGATTCAAGTCTATTTTTTAGCATACTACACTTAGCAGTTTTAATCTACGCGTATTTTGTACATGGTAGAAGAGGTGAAATCACTATAGAAGAGAAGAATATGGGTTTTTACTTGCAGGAGGAACACATTTTAAAGATTTCTTCTCGAGAGCTAACAACAGGATCAGGATGGCATTATATGCTCTGAGGCTCAAGTATGCCCTTAAGGGTAACTTGAATTACATTTCTTGAAGGGACGTGATGTAAGAAGTCTTAGAGGACAACAAATTGAAGGAGTTCATTGAAAAGTGAGTACTGAAACTAGCTGATGCATAGGACCTAGTAGAGTGGAAGAAATTCATAATAAAGGCCAAAAGGATTCTATTGGAAGGAGTTCGAGATCATTTCGTATCTAACCTCCATGGAAAGGAAACTCCATATGCAATGTGGAAGGCCTTAACATATTTGTTTAAGAACAACAGTGACCATAGGAAGCTAGCACTGAAGGACAAGCTCAGGAAAATCAAGATAGAGAAGGGCGACACAATACCAAAGTACTTGAAAAAGTTTACCTAATGTCAGGATGAGCTTGGAAGTGTTGGTGTTATAGTTTTCAAAGATAATTTGGTGAGCTTAGCACTTCTTGGCCTTCCCAAGAGCTAGAAAAACTACTAGGATTTAGTAAATGGGAGGGAAAAGCTACTAGAGTGGGAGCATTTGTGGTACGGCTTGGTGCAAGAAGAGATTCAGTGGAACACCAGACATGGATCCTCATCAAAGCATAATGATGAGGAGAAATATGCCTTGGCTAGAAAGGAAAAGAAATGGAAAGAGAGTTCATCGCATTCCAAATCAAATTCTAGTCAAGCGGGAAAGAAGTAGGACTTGTCAAAGATTAAATGTTTTCATTGTCACGAGTTAGGACACTATGCCATGAAGTGTCCACACAAGAAGGCCAGAAAGAATCCCTCAAGAGGAGAGGTAGGTAAAAAAATTTCTTCACAATTCAAGTTGGATTTTACCCTCATCACATGCATGGTGTCATCGGTGATGGGTAATGTCTGGTACCTAGATAGTGGAGCCTCATTCCATATGACTGGAAACAAAGAGTTATTCAGTGACCTGGAGCAGAAGGAACTATAGATGCACATAGAGATGGGACATGATGGAAGGTATATCGTGACCGATATCGGTAATGTTACCTTTAAGAGGGAGCTTGATTCTCCTCTAACATTGAAAGATGTCATGTATGTTCCAGGGTTGAAGAAGAATTTAGTTTTAGTTACTATGTTGTAATACTATGGCTATGACATGGTGTTTAGCAACATTAGGGGAATTTTGAGGTCTAAAATGGGCCTCCTAAGAAAAATGTACAACAAAAATAAACTTTATAAGAACCAAGAGGATTCAAGATGACGATGTCAACCATGGGGGATGATTCACCATATTTTAAGTAAAAGGGTAAAAATATTAAAAAATAATAAAATAGTAAAACTACTTTTTCAACTCATATTTCAACTTATTTCCCAAAGTTTTTACTCAAATTAAGAGCGGGAATACTCGTTGGATGCAAAATTTAATTACTCATCCAAGGAGTACCCATGTTGCATACTTTCGATGGACCCTACTACACGAAAAATGAGAAATACATAAAAAAACGTGATTGCATTCATGTTTTTCATGTATTTCTCATTTTTCGTGTAGAAGACCCATCGAAAGTATGCAACATGGGTACTCCTTGGATGAGGAATTAATTTTTCCATCCAACGAGTATTGTTGCTTGAAGATTGAGTACAAAATTTACGAGATAAGTTTAAAATAGGAGTTGAAAAAGTATTTTTTTCTTTTTTACCTTAAAATTTGATGATGTAGTCAAATCTTATTTTATTATTTCCACTATTATTTTATAATTTAATTAGGAGGCCCATTTTAGACCTCAAAATTCCCCTAATGAGGAAAGGCATTCCTTCATCACATAGCCATGGGAAAAGTGAAGAAGGTTAGGGTTCGGGTAAAAAACCCCTACAAATTCGATGTAGAATATTGTGCTGCCTTGAGCACAAAAGAAGAGAAGGTGCAGAGCCGAGACATCGCTGAGTTGTAGCATAGAATATTAGGCCATCTACACAAATTTTTTTTAATATCATGCAACATATTTATACAAGACTTCCCAAGGGTGCACTTGAGAAGTGTGATACATGAAAATTGTGTACATTGGGGAAGTACACCAGCCACCTTTCATGATAAGGAAAGTCGAGCACAATCTATCCTTGAAAGAGTTCACTTAGATGTGTGTGAACCATTATTAACATCCTCCATGACCAAGAACACGTATTATGTGATTTTTGTAGATGATTTTTCATGCAAGCATTAGATATTCTTCATGTAGAAGAAAGACCAGGTGTTCTCAAAATTTTGTGAGTTCAAAGAACTTGTTGAAAAAGGCATAGGTAGGAAAGTGAAGGCTCTCAGGAGCAACAATGGTGGATAGTATGTATCTAATGAATTAAATAACTTATGTGCATTAGAAGGCATTCGACAGGAATTAATAACACCCCATAACCCACAAAAAAATGGGGTTGTAGAAAGGAAGAACATAAGAATTGTGGGAGTTTCACCGGCAATGTTACATGATCAGGGCCTAGTGTTACACTTGTGGGTAGAAGTAAGCAACACAATTGTGTATGTGCAGAACAGGTGTCCTCATCGGATCCTCGGGATGAGTACATCAAAGGAATCCTTTTTTGTTAAGAATCTACATGTGGTGCACTTTAGAATCTTTGGTTCATCAGTTTACTGTCATGTTACCAAGAATGGGTGTAAAAATCCAAAACCAACAACTAATTTGGGAATATTTGTGGGGGTACACTGATACACCTTATAAATATCAGTATACCTTCCATCTAAGAGGATGAAAATGGTTCATAGATATGTGAAATTTGATGAAGGAAAGGCCATGTGAATTCACCTTGAGAGGGAGCTTCAAATGCATGCAGTTGAGTGTCGGGTGCTAAGTTGTTCCTAAGGAATCAACTCAAACCTCTATTCATTAATTTGTCAACTTGGAGTTTGTCTTTTTGTTTCAATGATGTCAGCACAGTCTACGCAGGGGTAGTACTTTAAATTATAGGAGCATATGTAAGTCTAAAATGACGCAAAGGCTATGAAGAAATACTTTCAAAGAAACTAAATTCACTATATAAACATAAATGAATCACTCTACACTAATCATGGAACTACTTCACTATTTTGGAAACAAATATTAAATTGTACCAAACCAATCGTTCCTATTATGATTTGAAACTTCAAGATGTGTAACAAAAGGAATCTACTCTTAATTACTAATCTTCAGTCACTTATAAATGTTAATAGTAAAGCATAAAAATATAAATTCACTCTGTGTAATTATCGAAATGCATAGATCTAGGTAGTTACATCTGAAAACTTATTCAATTCAATTGGTAAATCTATTCATTCATGGAACTGAAATGTAAGTCTAAATATTCACATGACTAATCAATAAATTCAAAAATTCACATAACGGAGATTATAAACCTATGAATTCACACAACAGGATTGTAAATATAAGAATTCACACACTACAAGGAAAAGACCCTCTAGTGGAGGTTATAAAGGAGGTTTTTAGTGTTATAAATTTTTCTAAAATTGTAAAAAAAACATTTGCTACAACATTCGTTCTTGGTAACGGAGGTTTTGACGAAGCTTCTAACATAACTTCAACACAACTAACAAACTAGGCAGTCAAAGGTTTTTATGGAGCTTCTAACATAACTTCAACACAACTAAAAAAACTAGGTGGTTAGAGGTTTTTATGAATGTTTTATCTCATTGGTGTATGAATTGTGTGTGAACGCACTAGTGTGTTTTAACATGTACGCACCGGCACTGTAAAGATACCAACCACCAAGTTGGAAAAAAATTTCTAAAGCCTCGGGGCGTTTAGCAATGTCGTGGTGTGTGTCACACACAAATACGCACCGAGCCAATAGAAGGTGCATGCATCGACGTCGTTAAGGTGTAAAAACACACTGGGCCGTTAAGGTATTAAAACACACTGGGTCGTTAAGTTATAAAAATGCACTAGCGCGTTAAAGGCAAACCATACGGTGTATGCAACGCCTATAAGCTCGCGTTGTAGTTGTTGATAAAGGGTATCAAGAGTTATAATTGGTATTGGTATTTGGTGCGGTGCTCATAGGTCATAGAAACACACTGGTGCACAATATCGTACAAACACACCGATGCACAGTAGCTAACACACACGAGTGTTCATTTTCTATTTTTTAGAAACATCGAATTGTGATAGTGCAATTATTGTGAATTTTTAAAAACTAATTATTCATCAAAAGTCGAAAAATATCTTATAACAATATTCATATCAATTAATTTTTATTAGTGCATTTGGATATGATGTTTGGATGAATTTGTTATATCATGTCATGCGATTTCACATCTCTTCATTATAATATTCAATCATTCATATATTTAATCAGTGGTGTAACATCTCACAACGACAATAGAGAACGCAATAGAATAAATTAAAACATATATATATATATATATATATATATATATATATATATATATATATATATATATATATATATATATATATATATATATATATATATATATATATATATATATATATATAAGACACTCTTTGTCATACAAAATAAGACAGCTATTGGTATCCCTTTGTCTTTCAATTGGGACACTATGTCCATTACATTAAACAAAATGTCTGATTTCATAGATAAATATTTCAAAAGATACAATGCCTTGCTTTGATATACAAACATATTGATCATTGTTCTTCGCTGGAACTATTGTCACTGCTCGAGCTACTTCCATGACTTGGGTTATTTGCAAGAATGTTTTGTTCATTGTGTTGATTGTTTTCTTCTTCTACAAGTTCCATCTACAAACATAAAAATAATTCGTAATGAGTGTATATACATTGGGGAGAATAATGGAAATTGCAATATTAAATAATATACATCAATGTAAATCGAAAAGAAATGTACCATGGCAAGAATTGACTCATGAACTATACACATTCTTTTAAAACCAAATTTCATGCCATCTTTCAACAATTCATTTGTTGGTACAATTCCATAGTTTGTTTCCTCCAAGTTCTATACCCCATAACAAGTCATAGATATAATATAAAAGATTTTTTTGTTCTATTAATTATATATGGAGCTAAGTAAAACAGGATAGATGCTTACAAATTCCACAATTAATTTTTGATACGCCAACATATACTCACAACCCATATTTAACCCAATGCCAATCAATTCTTCTGTAGTATACCTAGGGGGGATAATATAAGGTACATAGGGAGGTACCCAAGGGAATAATATGATGTAATAATATAAGAATGATAAATAAATGGGCCATAGTTAATAATAAAGTGGTTAACACACATTATGTAAGGGACCACATGTAGCTAGGGAATAAAGTGATAAGCCCATTGTATTGGATGTACGGTATTGAGAGATCCATGGTAACTACCTATTGTATTGCATGTATGGAACCTATATAGAAGCTAGAGACTCTCCATTGAGATATGTCAAGGATTATTGTACTGGAAAGCATATGGCTTGTGGAGTGATCTCCTTCCTTAAGGAGTGAATGTATGGTGTTGTCCTACCTCAAGGGTTTTGATATTATTGAAGATCTGAAGTTTTATATTCTATGGTGTTATTTCTTGGGCATATTTTCTATTTCTACACATTTTCTTGTCAGATCTACTACAAGTGGCATCAGAGCACTTTCTTGGGCAGAGTTGGGGAGATTTGTTTTTTCATTTTTTGGAGGACTTTTGTGGGTGACAAGTTTGCAGAGTAGATATGAAAATTTTGGCTCAAAATTTTCAGAAATAAATAGTATACCTAGAGTCTTACATAAAAATACCCAATTTAAAAAAAAATCCAGTCGAATCGGAGTTCGTACGAGGGAGATATCGTTGATTTAAATTCAGCTGTGTTGCAGAAATTTTCTAACGACAATTTGTGGACGACGAATCTCCTCACATTTTTGTAGTTTTTGGTGTATAATTTCAGAAAAATAATCATATATCTGATCTCTCCTTGAAAAATCACCCGATTCCAAAAACAAATCAGTCAAATCGGAGTCCGGATGAGGGAGTTATCACTGATTTAAAATCAACGATTTTTTTTAGAAATTTTGTGACGGCGGGACAGTTGCAGTGCAGATATGAGTTTCCGAAGTACCTAGATCAGGATTTCAGTCACATGTATAGATGCAAAATGACTATTCCATTTCTGAAAAAATTTTATAATTAGGATTTTGAGTTATATTGAGCGAGTTATGACCATTTTAAATTTTTTCCAAAGTAAGTGATTTTCTTCAAAACCCTTACTCTGTTTTAGGGGTTCTCGCAAGATGAAGTTTACAGGAAAAGATGATGGCCCTACTATTGAAGAATTTTTACAATATCGCAAGGCTCAATCCCCATATTTTTGGACATGCTACATAGGGTTTGATATGATAGATGGGGAAAATAAATGGTGGACCTCACTTGACAACTCAGTGAGGAAGCTTCCCAAGAAAAAACTTGAAAAATTCCTTTTGGACAAGTGGTCCCAAGCCAGAAAGAAGGAGACTAAGAGCCATAAAGACTTATTTTCTACTAATATTTCCATTTTATAGGTTCATGGAAGTATTAAGAAAGAGCACATCATTGTGTCTATCATTCCTAGTTGCAAGCATAATTGTATCAATGTTAATTTGGCTGAAAAATTGCAAGTTCCAACAAAACATATTGAAAAGACACAGGTTGATAATGAAGATGTTCAAATTTATAAATATTTGAAGATTTCTGTGGACAAGTATGTGTTTCATTTTAATTTTTATGCTTCAGATATGGCTGTTGTGGATGTTGTTTTGGGACACCCTTGGATGGAATCTGTTGGTACTGTTAATTTTAATGTGAAAAAGAAATTCATGAAGCTTTGGTACAAAAAGAAGAAAATGACATTGTAGGATATTTGCATTATGAACCATGCAGAAACTAGGGAGGAAGAAACACAAATCTCTAATGACGCAGATGCATCAGATGATAAGCCTTTGATGGTAGACAACCAAACACAAACATCAAAGCAGGTACCAGCAAAAGCACCAGACACCACTCCATCACCAATAGTGGAGGAATTAGTGAAAGATATTCCATCAGTTAAAGCTCCAACATATCATCACTCGCATCAACCAGCAAGGTGGCAACGAACTAGAAACAAGGACAACAACCCCTGGACGACACATAGAGAGGTGCGACGATGCACCCACAACACATCAACTAGAGGAACCACCAGAACTCGCTTCCATCTCAAGAGAGTGAGACATTGACTAGATCGAGTGTTCACCTTTCTCTGGGATGGATAGATGCACGTGAATGGTACCAGTGGAATAGTCTTTTGAGTAGATCTTATTATTTGTGTTCTTCTCATGTTTCGAGGACAATTTTTTTTTAAGGGGGGTGTAATGTAGTATACATAAAGGAGGTAATATAGGGTATAGAGGGAGGTACCCAAG